>CAIGRB010009164.1:0-15986 GCA_903798255.1 Fraxinus quadrangulata
AATCTTTTAGCTAAATTTCAAAAATCTTGTTTGAAAAATAACTCAATACTTTTTGATAAGGAAGAAAGAAAAAGTAGGCATATGCTTAATTATACACAGAAAAGCACATGCTAAAGAAATCATTCTTCCATTTTCTGCAACTAGCATTAACAATAGCTTTAACATATTCGTGATTTGTAAGACTGAAGCTCATAAAGCCCTACCTCACTAGGATAGTGCAATCCACTAGAAGAGGCATCTCAAAGATAAGTAGCAAACAAGCCAGATGAACGGTCATACACAGGTTCAGAATGTACTAACTAGGTTATATTTTCTATTTAGAATTGGGGAAGAAGTCAATGGTCCCCCTAAACTGGTGAAAGAACAGCATATGATATCCAAAAACAATTAGTAGACCAGAAAAAACCAGATGCTGAAATGAAAAGAAGTCTTCCAGTAGCCCAGCAGAAATTTCTTCTACTCCAGTTTTTCAGTATTCGACTGTGAACAACCATCCAGGAAAAAATCGAGGAAGCATCAAACAGGTAGTAGCCATAGAGCAATAATATTATTGTTGTGGATCTTAGGCCACTTGTGCTGATGGAACTTTAATGCTAAGGTACACTCGCTCGCTCACTGTCATTTTTACCATTGCATTTTGACATTCCCAAGAAGTTCTCGAAGATTCCACCTTAATAATGTTGGAGTTAACTGATTATGCTTATGTATCCTATTTTATCCAATCAGCGTAGTTGATTACACTCTTCCGGAAATTTCAATGGCATTTAACAAGTACACCCACTTCAATGAAATTTTATCTTGAAAAAGTTTTGAGTCCATAAAATGTGTTGTTAAAAATGATTTTAGAAAAATCTCTCCCCAACAAGCTCTTGGATCCTATACCTAATTTGGTCGGCCAAAACTTCCACAAATATGATAGCTTGGAAAGCAAGCTGGTTGCACTTATGCCCATGTTCAATTTGAGGGAAAGGAATGCAGACACACCCCACAGAGAGTCGGTATGTTGTCATAATGTCACACCAATAGCACTTACAACTAAATATAACCTAATATTGTGTAAAGACTGGGTTTCAAGGATCTACCACGTGGGAATTTTTTGGTCGAGACCTGGCACCTATGCGCCAAGGTGGTGCCTAGGCGCTAGATTGCTGTTTTACAACATCAAGGTTGGCGCCCAGGCGCCAGACAGGTGCCACCTGTATATTCCGGATTTTCCGCATTTTTCTCTTCTTTTTCGTTTTGAAACTGATTTTTTGGCATTCTACTTTTTCAACAATTCTACTAAAAAGGCTTGAACGTCCCCTACACATTCTCTATAAATATTAGGCTAGGCTCTTCTATACAATTTTATAGAATGGGAAAATAGATTATTAGAATTATAGAATACATTGTAATTTTCTTTCTTCGAAACTATATAAACTATTTTAATGAAGACAAAGCCGATGGAAGATATATAAATGGACCACTAACACGTGTCGATTGGGATCAAGAAAAAGTATTTGTTAAGTTCCTGAGGACTTTCTATGAAATAGCTTTAAAATTTAGTGGTTTGAAGTATGTAATGTCTAACTATTTCATTTAGGCAATGTTGGAAAGTTTAATTAATTAATGTTCATTACAATAGTTTCTTTACCCAAGATGCAAATTGGAACTTCTTAAAGTCAGATTTGAACTTATTTAAAATGTAACAAAAACCTTGTTAAAAAAAAGCTGAAGAGACACTCCAAAAGTTGTATGCATGCTATCAAGAAATGGCGATTCCAATCACTCTACGGTCAACTTCATCAAAGGAGACTACAAAAAGTAGTTACCCAAATCATTCACAACTTGTTTTGGGTCTTTCTAAACCCATTCCTTCTAGTTTTAAAGCTAGACCTATGCAAAATATGGAATTTGAGCATAATGATTTGATTTATTATTTGTTTGATCGTTGTGAAGATTTGACCGATCCCAATTTTAATGTATTACTTTTGTGGAAATTGAGCAAGCACAAATACAAAATTATCTCCCAAATTGTCAAAGATGTATTAACAATTCAAATATCCATGGTCGCTTCAGAGTCGGCATTTTTCACGAGTAGTCAGATTCTTGATTTCTTTAGGAGGTCATTGGGTGCAAAGATGGTTGATGCCTTAATATTCACGAAGAATGGTTGCATAGCAACAAGAAACCTTTAGTGCTTCGTCAATATTTGGATGAGGTGGAGATATTGGATGACTAAGAGAAAGTTGTAGAAGGTGGCATTTATTTTCTATTATCAATTTTTGGTATTTCTATGTATATTTTTTTAATTGCTTGTCAATGTAATTAATAAGAATTAACAAATATTTTAATATTTGCATATTATACAGAGGCCGAATCATGTGTTACAACAGAGGATATTGATCCAATTAACATCAAATGAGACGTTAGAACATAATTTTTATACTCCTATAAAAGTTATTGGCATGTTGCTAAATGCTAACTTACCACTATTTTTTGTATTTTTGTTTGTGTTTTGAATTCTAGACAAATATGAATGTAATTTAACATTTAATATTATTAGTTCTCGTTTAAACTCATATGTTACCTTGTTTTCAATATATTAGTATAATGTCGATAGATAAACCACGGATTAAAACTGAACAAAATCGTAAATAATAGTTTCGTTTGGTTTGGAAAAATTTCAAACCGCTTCAAATTATTTGAGCTGAAAATATAATACAAATCGCCAAAACTCAGTCGCGTTCACCCCTAGGCCCAAGGGTCATCTCGTCTATTGTCAACCCTAACTTATAGGTAGAACGGCAAACATGTCGCCAAAAAACTGATACATACCTTCAATTGATTTAAATGCTTGTTCCATGTGCATGCCTGACGATGCATTTGTGCTAAAAACACGATATATTTTTTCTCCAACAAATGAACCAAGGGTGCGTTTGATTGCAGTGGTTGAAAATTGGTGGAAAGAAAACGAATTATAGGGTAAGTAATTGCCTATAAATTGTTTTACAGGGAATTGTTAATTAAATATGTTTGATTGGTATAATATTTCACTCGAAATTTTTTTGAAATTTTGAATCATTTTGCTCACGTTTGGCTTTATTTAACATGAAAATTATCCATTAAAGTGAATTTTTATTTTTTACAATTGGTTATGAAATTTGTTATCATTAACTTGCTCGAAAACTATTTTTTCACAATTTTTTTATTAAAGTTTAGTGTTCGTTTGGCTTCATTTTATATGAAAATTGTCCATTAAAGTAATTTTTTTTTTTTACAATTGATTATGAAATTTGTTTCTATTGCCCAAAAAAAAAGGTCAAAAACTGAAATTCAATTTCCCACCAAAAACTTGGGAAAAGAAATTCCTTGAATTTGGGGAAAAGAGGCGCGTGGGTGGGAGGGGAAAAAAATTTTCCATGCCAAATATTGTCCATCAAACATGAGAAAGGGGTGGAAATGGAATTTTTTTCCATTTTCCAAGGAAAGTGCTGGCTATCAAACATAGCCTAACAATTTTTGAGTTCTAGGATCCAGGGAAAGCTCTGTTTGAGCCCCATTTTGTGGAGGAAAAAAAAAATACAATATTAATTTTTTGAAAAATGTGTGATTAAAAAGTAATGAAAAATATTGGATTTAAAATTACTTTATTGAAAAAAATGTGTAAATAAAAATAAATTTAATGAAAAATGAGTTTCTAAGTAATAGAGCTCAAAACGAAGTGTCCAGCAAGTGTTTCTTTATCCTCCAGCACTGCTAAATGCCGGATGTATGTATTGTTTGAAAAGTTCAAAGAGAGCAGACTGGCCACGGAGCATGGATACAGGCTCTTGGTCGAGGATCTATAGATCAATGTGACCTTATTGTTAACACATTTAATCAGTCCAAAAACATCTGTTCTATTCCCCATAGGCATTTCAAATACACAGAATTCAGATTTGTATTCAGTTGGATGTCATCAAATCCAAAATAAGCATGCACTTTAAGCCTTATTCCATGTTGTCAGCAGATTGGAAAAGATACATAAGAAGTACCTGACAAGACTTAAGTTCAAAAAAAAAAGGACGAAGAATATCGGGTTACTTCTGTTACTGTGTAAAATTGGCTGTCTGGTAAACTCCCTCGAAGTACAACAAAAACCTAGTAAAACTGTATGTGATGTGTGTTGGGATGAGAAGGGCTATAAGAAACGTGTAATCAACTAGACTTGGCGATATATCTTAATTGCCATATCCAAGAGTATGTCATTCCTAGTGCACAATAAATTGAAATCATCATTAAGGGGAGAAACGGAAGCATATATCTAAATTGCCATATCCAAGAGTATGTCATTCCTAGTGCACAATATATTGAAATCATCATTAAGGGGAGATACGGAAGCCTGTTACCAAAAATGAGAGGATGAAGAAACTGTCCCCATATCTCAACAACAAATAAGCCAAACAGATAGGCCTTGCCACACCATCCGACTACAAACTCGGCATTCCTATCGATATTAGGACTTCTTAATTTGTCACCTTTTTCCGGCACTAATGAACTTGCTTTTCCAACTTTACTTTCAGAGAAATGAGAGGAAAAGCCAAACCACATGAGAACAGCATGTAGGAGAAGTAATGAAACTTTAATGGGATACTCTTGAGCTTCAAATAGAAGAGGAAAGAGTGAGTAGCACGACACTGCACAAATGAGAGAGATATATTAGTCTCCATATAAAGGTTTTTAAAAATGAACAGTACTAAATAGCACTGCAGTTACACATATGTTTCCAGTATGTTATTAGAAGAAATTAGATTGTTCATCTTCCCACTGCTGCAGGCAGAATAACAGTCTTCCTTACTCTAAACTTGCGATGTAAAGATTCAAGTCTGTAAGCCATAGAGTAGGGTTTTTAGCACCATTTTGTTCACCGTCCTATGAAGCCCACATGCCCCAGCATGAAGAATTAGGTGGCCATACTTTTTTATTGCATAAAACATATTGATAATATTATTAAGCCCATGTTTGGCCTCCATTTTTCCAAAAACACATTTTTTTTAAACCTCATTTTCAACCACATATTTTCCTATAAAATAATTTTACACGTAAACCGAAAACTTTTTCTTATTTTTAAACCACACATTCTTAAAAAAATAAAAAAAAAATACTATTCAAAAACACATTTCTTCCCTAAATGGTGTTCAAATAGGGGCTAAAGAAAGGCATGAACAAAGAACTTGCAGGGAATGACTAAAATGACAAGACCTAGGGGAGGTGTCAGCTTCCACTCCCCTCAAGCTTCCAAAATAATCATCATACCCCATTATACAACAACATTATCCTAGCACACATTTGCTATACCCCAAACCCCAAAGAAAGACCGTATTTTGCTCCAAAAATAAAACCAAAACCCATTGAAGAAGCCCCCAGTCCTATCCACCAATGCACAAGATCCAAGGTCTGAAATATTAAACGACAACTATGTGTGTGTGGGTAGAAATTTTACGAAACTTAAGAATATAAACAAATTCAGAATTACTATTTTAGAGAGAAAAATAAGGAAACTTTAAAATCATATCTCCTCAAATATAAGGAAATACAGAAATTGAGGAGCAGTATATGCATTCAAGGAAAAGGCATCATCTGCGATATTCATGCTCATTAAAAAAATTCTCAACGTACTAACCGTGATATCAATGCTTGGGAAAACATTACAGCACCCCAATGACCAAATTTAGATCTTATGAATCAAGTTTGTAATAGTTTAAAGGCTATACGGCTCTGCACAACGAGGTACGCTTATTATGTGATAATGTTGTATGGTGTGATGTTGCTAAGGTAGTGTAGGGAGTTAAAGACTTCACAGAGGCACTGTGAGAAATAAGGGGTGTGCTTTGGAATATAATTTCAGGAGAACCAATTAAATAATCATACCAATGTCAATTATCTTGTATTATCTAACGGTGCCAACTCTTTTCTATATTATTAAATGAAAAAATAAAGGGTTAAAATCCAGACAAAGAAATGTAGCACTCATAAAACTCTATGCATACATTTCATCACAGAGTACAAGTGCTTCAAGAGAATAAAGAGGGAGCATTATCGTACCCATGGACAAAAAGAAGTAATGCTTAGCATCTTCTGCACTTTTCAGGGCAGTAATGGAAAGGGGAATCACAAAGTGAAGTGATGCCTTTTCATGAACATGCCACCCAAATAGAAATCCACAAGCATAAGCATAGGCTACCCATCTCGTAACCATCCTTGGTTGGGGATCTCTCCAAGCCTTTATGAGACAAGGAGTAATTGCAAGAAGGACCGTAATGAGTGTGATCAAAGGGGTGATCTGCATTTATTATCTAATGAATCAATAGACTAATTTTTTCGTGTTTCACATCATCAAGTGATTAATAGATGAACAGAAAACCATGCCAGAAGAGAAACCTTATGCTTTGCATATTTGCCTAACCCATTGATAAAGAATGTTCAACTTGACAACAAACAATTCTGCAAGTGGTCTGATTTTTCAGACATCATTCTAATTGCAGGACTATAGGCAGAGTGCCTTAATTTCTGTAATCAGTTTTGAACATTCCTTATCAATGACTTGGTTAGGTGGTTTGAAAACAATGGCAGAAGTTAGATCCACAGTACATTTATAAGAGACTAGACAGTGTTACCGTGGGTAATACAACAAAAGGTGAAGAATCCCCTACTAGCCCACCGGTGAATGAAGCTGTTGGTGCTTGGATGTTAAACCCCAGTTTCACAGATAAAAAGGCAAGCAATTTATCCAAAATGATATAGAATACCCAAAAATTTGGAGCCCAATACGCATGGCAGAGTCCCCGGCCAAAAGGAAACATGCGGCGGAAAACTTGTAGTATCTGCAAGATGAAAAGTATAAAAATGATGCAAATCTATACACAACTGTTTGATAAAATACTTGTGCAATAAAGTGATCAGAAAGTAAAAATGCCCACTTCATGCAATTTTGAAATATCTTCCTATTGGCATAAAAGGAAACGAAACATTGAACTCAATTCAAAACCTTTAGTTTCACTGTTAAGCACAACTATTGTACTAAACAACACCTGGCTCACAATCAAACAAAATATGATCATCAAATTGGATAAAAGAAATCATTTAAGCACTGCCCCAGTTCAAAATAACAATGATCAAAATACTGGCAATATTATGTAGGTTGCTCCTTAGGAGATGTCTGTCGAGATTCAAATTAGCACACTCAAAATTCGCAACTTGCTATTCCAGTCTCCCAAGTCCAATTAACTATACTGCAATTCTCACGCTTGTTGTCATAGAACATAAACATCTCATGAAGTAATACAAAGTTCTCGACAAAAAACAATCGAAGCCATGTAAATGTATCTGGTACAGAAGAAGCAATAATCAGCAGTCAACACAAAATGCAAGCAACTCGACATAAAGAAACGATGCTGTGTCACAGTTTCTTTATCGCAGTGCAAGCAATCGACAATTGGACAGTTTCAAATTCTATTGGTACTAAAAATGGAGAAATCTTTACCTGCCCATAATATGCAAAAGGTCCATAAGCTGCCGCAAAGACAGTCAAAACAACGCTTCCCATTACCACCAACCTACCAAACCCCTTAACGAATCCACCCCTACAATAATGCCTAAACAAATACACAAAATAAACAGGCGCAGCCACTGCGAAAAGGTGCTTAAAACACAGCAAGACAGCAAAAACAAATCCTCCCATCACATCCCTCCCTTCCTCCAAATAAGAAAGGGATAACAATAACATCCCCAACAAAAACCCATTGTACTGAAAATGCAAATGATCAACAATAAACAGTCCGGGCGACCAAATAATCAAAGCCCAGATCAAGAATTTCTCAGTTTTCTTAAGATCTTTGCTTAATTTAAGGATGGAGTAAATTAAAACAACATCTGAAAAGATAACAGAAAGGCGTTGGAAGAGGATTGCGAGAGGGGATGCGAAGTTAAGGCCTTTATGGAGGTGAGTCATGGTGGGGTCCACAAGAGAAGCGAAGAAGGAGAGGAATTTCTCGAAGTAAGCGAAGAAAGGTGGGTAGTCGAGTGTCCATGGGCTGGTGGTGTCGGAATACCAGCGGGAGAGGGGGAGAGAGTGAGTGAGAGCCAGCCAGTGGCGGTGGACCTCGAAGTCTGTGCTCCGGTAGGCGGGGATAAGGAGGAGTTTCAAGGAAGCGGCAACCAGCGCGAACCACCAAATGTCCGAGATGCGCTGGTGGTTCTTTGGAGATATCTTCATTCCGTTTTGGCTGAGCAATGCAAGTTTGCGTGGTCAACCTTGAGGGGTATACATGTAAGTTTGCCACGTCAGATAGCAATGTGTCATCATGGATGACATGGCTATCCACATCAGCAATTTATCATTATCGTAAAAAATTATTTTCGTAAGAATAATGTTATTTAGTACTAGTGCCGCTAAAGTAGCATTCTGGGTGGCCTCATTTTGACATAGCACTCGCAGACCTCATCATGACATGGCACTCGTAGTTGCACTATTTGCCAATTGAATAAAATTTTCTTAACTACTATACATGTTCATAATCAAGTCTAGCATATGAGTAATTAGAAAATCGTAACTACTACTAAATTATCTCGTGCATTATACATTGTCTCTTTTCAAACGGTATCAGTCGTCCTCCTATCTTCAAGACTAGATAAAAAATGGAAATAAAAAAGATAAGTGTTAAATAGATATATTTGTTCTCTCAGGTTTAGACTTTAAACGAAGTTTTTTCTCGTGTTTATGACTTAGACAACGTGGTTCAACAGTTTTGGACAAATCAAACTAACAAAACCAGATTTGAAGTCGAAATCTCAACTTTTTAACTAGTAATATATATTTTCATCTGCTCTGTTCTACATACATAGAAGCCCAAAAAACAGAGTTTTAAGAAGAAAAAAATGCATATCTATATAACTTTAGCACCCTGCATGATCATAAACCTTCTCCTATTTACACCATCTATATTTTCGCTTATTTTAGCCAAATGTTTCATTCGTCTTATGGCCGATTCCGAGACTCCCATCTTTTTAACGGCCTTCTGTTCTATTGGTTCATCTTCAATGCCATCGAAATGTTGGGCAGGCGGGCTTTCGTCAGCTGAAAGCTGAGCTATTTGCTTTAATCTTTCCACGACCTGGCTCATCTTTGGCCGGTCCTTTGTGCTTTTTACCAAACAACGATCTGCCAATTTAGCAACTTCTCGAGCTTTGCTGAGCGAATACTGATTTTCGAGTCTCGAGTCCATTATCACGCCAAATTTCCGACTGTCAGCAGGGTATTGTTTCACCCAAGCCAACAATTTCTGCTCTGATCTTGGTCTCTCTCTTTCGACGGATCGCCTACCAGTCAAGATTTCGTACAATACAATGCCAAAACTCCAAACATCACTCTTAGAAGTAAGATGTCCCGTCTCAACATAATCCGGGGCGGCATATCCATATGTTCCGACGACCTAATCACAGAAAACAGGCCTGCCACAGTCAGTTACGAAACATGATATACATAAATGAGATTTTATCATGGGAAAGCTTCATTCTGATGTTTGAAAGATTAAGATACGTTATTTTTGTCCGTTTCCTATACAATACCCTATTTTTGTCCATATGTGTTGTGTTGTTTCAAATGAAAATAGTTGTTGGAAATATGAAAACATTTAAAAATTTAATGACAGTACAGAAATGAACCAATTCGTTTCCATAAGTAAGGTTGGACCCAAAGGTTCTATTTACAAGATTCCCAGTAATTCTTGGTTTGGTACTCTTTGGATCCGGACCATGCCCACCCTACCGCTCTAAAACGATTAACAAAATTTAATAACTACATATCTGCTAATGCTCAAAACCGCGTTACAGAACTACCATTTTAACATCTCTTTGTTCGACTTATCTAGATATTTATTAGATATTTGTTATGAAGTTTTTCACCCATCACACAAGAAGCAAAACTCCATTATGACCAAAGGTGAATTTACCGCTGTAGAAACATGAGTTTTTCCATCAACTGGACCCTCCCGAGCGAGCCCAAAGTCTGAAAGCTTTGGCTTGAAGTCCTTATCCAACAGAATATTTGATGACTTGAAATCTCGGAAGATAACCTAATCAATTATATAAACAACAGTAAGTTCCAAGGATGAGCTGTTGTCAATTTTCTAAGAAAGTGTATCTTGGTGATCAAAGGATCAATTTAGAATAATTGCAGCTTATTATGTAATAACCAGAAAATAAAAGGTAAAATTGGTATTCTACGGTGAAGATAAAACCTGGACTTCTAATTCCTCGTGAAGATAAGCCAATCCCTGAGCTGCTCCAAGCACTATTTGCAATCTTTGATCCCAAGAAAGAGTTGGAAATGACATATTGAAAAGATGATCTTCCAGACTTTTGTTCGGCATGTATTCATATACAAGTAGCCGCTGGATACCTCTCTCACCATCCACGGCACAATATCCAATGAGTTTAACGAGATTTGGGTGATCCACAACACCAAGAAATTTCACCTCGGTTACCCATTCTTTATGACCCTAAAAAACCAGGAAAAACTAGTGTTTCAATTATACATCTTACCAGAGTAAGTAAAGAGGAAATCTGGCTGAAGCTAGAAGTAACGCAATACAGGTGCAAAGGTTTCTACTGGTGGTCAATGTTGAGCTCATTCATGGCGTTAAATATGGAATTAACATATTACATTTCAACTGCATCAGCATAATAAACATAAAAAGGAAGATATCAGCCAAACTCGTCATTTATCGATCTTATAAAATACAAAATGCATCCTCCAAAGATTTTAGCCCATCTTTAGTTCCATACAAAACTTTTATGGATTTCATCGTTAACAATGTTAATATGATGATCAACGGTGGCTAAGAAAGTAATATAAAGTAACTGTATCTTTCGCTTCTACATGTGCCAAGCATGTGACTTACGCAAGATAAGATTTGGAAGTGAGAACCTCAAAGTTAATTCCTTGAGCCAAAAATAAAAAATTTGATCCTACAAGGAATTACATAATCTGAATCCAATAACATTTTTGCATGATCATCTGCAATTGACCAGAATAATTAATTGCAATCAAAAGAATAAGTGAATATAAGGATAAGTTAGGACAAAAAAACAGAAATGCCGATGACAAATTTGACTAAGCTTAAAATTTACTTAAAAGTGGACTAAGCCCTTGTCTGGGCACGATTGTTACTGGATTTTAAGAATAATTTGGATTATTTAAACATCACGTGAGTCTCTATGCAGCTGTCGTTATTGACTCAACATCAAACGAATTCCATGAAATGCCCATCCTTCAAATACAATGAAATAAATGTCAAAAGGGTACAAAGGTAATTTTGCTTGGTTTGGTCAATAGATGCACATGCCTTTTTCCCTGTTAAACGGGCAGAATTTTCCTAAAAATCTGCTGAAAATGGCTTCCAAACAAGGGATAAGTAATATTTTTATCGATGCCATCAAAATAATTCTTCAAGGCACATACATGATTGTTTAGCACACAAAAGTTCTCTAATCAAATACTAAATCAAAGAAAATACTTAAAGCATAAACAACAATTTGTTTTCATCAAAGTATGACAAAATTTATATACCTGATTGCCATCTGTGTTGAGTTTTTTGATGGCGACTACAAAAGGATCGCCCTTTTCATCAACGGGTTTGATCGTTCCCTTATATACACATCCAAAACCACCTGCACCAATCTTAAGTAATCTATGGAAGTTACTAGTGGCCTGTTTAAGCTCAGAGAACTTAAAAACTCTCAAGTTTTGAGCTTTCTCTTCATATAATTCAGATAAACCGCGAGGCGAAGGAGCTGAAGATGAAGATTTGATCACACTCTCAGCTTCTGATGTATAGGATTTGCTTTGGTATTTCAAAGGGGCTGATCTTTGTCCATTGACTCTACTCTTATCCTTGAAGTAATAGAAACACTTCATTTTTCTTCTCCAAAATAAAAAACAATTTCAAGATTCAATTTTGAATACTAAATCATCCGTTGAACACCTGTTAAATATATATAAGAAAAAAAATCAGAATTCAAGAAAAATCCAATTCACATAAATTGAAGAGTCCCAGTAAAAGGAACAAAGAAATCTAACAGTAATCATTAAATATTAAATGAAAAGAAGTAAAGAACCCAATAAGGCTTAATTTATTGCTGTAAATGAAATAAACTGAAAAAAATATTTGAAAATGAAAAGAACTAGCGAAAAAATAACTTAGCAGAAGATTAAAATAATCAAATCTAAAACAAAAATCAGAAATAACCCTGATCAAACAAGCACGTCAAACTGAAAATTCAAGAAGAAGAAGTTGTACCCAGATTGAAGAACTGCGAGAAAATAGAAAAGCAAACAAAAAAATAAACTGAACCCAGATAAAAGCGGCATAAAGAGAGAAAAAACAACCTGTAAATTTTTCATTTCTGACTTCCACTCAACAACCGCTTGGACTGTCTTACGTTTGTTTATTAGTTTTCTTCTTATATTAGTATGAAAATTTATCTTTTTGTTGTATTTAACTATTGTATTATAGACTTACGTCTCTTTGGATCGTCGTCGAGTGGATATTTGAGGAGTACGGACGATCCACTTCTGCCTTACTTCATAAAAACTCAAGTAGGTGAGACATTTTGCGGTAATTAAACTTGACTTTTAAAGTTGAAAATAAACATTTTGTTGACGTTTGAGAATTATTTGTAAACGACTTTGTTTATATAAAGTAGAAAGGAATGGTAAATGAGTAGAATCAAACATATAGTTAAAAAGTTAATTAAATATTTATAAATATGAGCCAAACATATGTTAAGCAATTTAAATATAAACTATTTTATTTTGAGATGGCAATGAAGTGAAGCCGATTTGTCTAATCCATTGAGATAGAGATTAAAAACAAAAATAATATGTATAAAAGAAAAAAACAAGATTTGGGGCAGATCAAAGATGGAACGGGAATTCCTACCTTACTGAAGATGGGACAACGTCGGACGGGACGAAACGAGACGAGACGGAGGAGGAGCATTTATCATCCCTAATTCTATTTTAAAATCTTTGGCTATAGTTTTTCATCTCTATAGAATTTTTTTTTTATTTTTTTTCGATTGATACATATTCTTGACTAGTAAAGAAACTCCTTGAATATAGAATATCCTTATAAATGGAAAGCTTATAGTACAATTCGACTCAAACTTTTCTAGTTGGTGGGGAAAGTGATTAGTGTGTGTCCGAGAGATTTTGGGGTGCAATAATGGGCACGAAGAATAAAAGTACCATGATCTATTGACAAAAATAATGTATAATGATGTTTTTCACGTACAATTTGACATTTTATTGGCAGTAAAAAATGGCATTTCTAGAAAACCTATGTTGGTTGGGACACAGTGCTATAAACTGGAATATCTAAAAATTTGGAGACCTACTTGCTTTATTTTGGAATAGCTCGATATTTTTCATTAAATTTTATCGCAAAAAATAATAAATAAATAAAAGTGAAAAGAAAATAGAAGGGGGGAAAAAACATTAGTTTTAAGCAAGATAGATTTGACATAAATGTATTATAACGAGCAAAGACTGAAATATGTGCCCTCAAAGGGAGATACTCGATAACAATTTGACAAATTACTTATGGCATGTTTCTAAACTTTTAAGCTGCTTCTTGAATAATTTCGATAGCAAGTAAGCCAATAAGGATGTATTAACTATTAAAAGCTTAGCCAAACATGCAATAGAAAAAATAATTTATCTAAACACAATTACGATAATTATTTCTATAGAAGTAAGGGGTGGGCAAAAGAATGTAACCAATTGGTTCGGTTCGATTATACTTCAAATTTAAATGTATCAACCTGTCAATTTTTGCTCAATTTCGATTCTAATACATAGAACAAAGAAATAAGAACAAGTTCTAATTCAACTATTTTTTATAGTTAATTATGTTTATTTGGTGAATTTGTTAGACAATATTTTGTGTGAAGATCGGAATTTTCGATTGAATTGAACATAACCAAGTCAGAACCTTATGGTTCCATTTCATAACTACCAGTGGTACCTAATAGTTCAAATTATATAAGAATTATTGGTTATATGTATTCAATTCCGATTCTCTTCAAAATCGAACTATATGGGACCACATTCATCCCCAAAAGTAAGCAAATGTGTTCCAAAAAGTCATTTTCATAGAATTTATTTTCTTTTGTTAATGAATACTTGAGACCAATCCCTCCAACTTGTACGGTCCCTTTCCGCTCCTGTTTGTGTTTTGAAAACAAAATTTATAAAGAACACGAGTATAATATAAATAAAACTGAACAAAATTGTGAAATTTGTGATTTTCTAGAAGAAAATCCTCAAAATTATTGGATTTTTTCCTCTCTTTTTTTTGGCTATATATTTAAGAAGTCAATGTCGATGGCTTCAGCCTTCAGGAGTGTGGCTGCTAAGTTGGACCATTTTAGGATGGTTAATAATTGAACCAACTTTTTTTTTTTTTGAAAAACTCGATGAAAGAGACTCGAATATCATCTTCAATTAAACTCGATTATCATACGTTACATTCCTAAATTATCTCTTAGTCGATTTTACTTTTTAAAATTTATCTTTTAGAGATCTACAAATCTACGTACACGACAAGCAATTTAAGTAAATTGCCTTTCATGTAGTAGATGTGCTTGACACGAGCTACTTGAAATTTTAAAAACTACTATTCAACATCGTTGCGATACAAATTTTTAGTAATATTATGAACATACTCATCTACGTTTAAAGGTTTACCTGCACATTCTTGATACTTGAAAAAAAAAAAAAAAAAAAAAAAAAAAAANAAAAAAAAAAAAAAAAAAAAAAAAAACAATAATTTTACCTTTGAACTGTCGATAATTTTGAGACAAACACCATCAATGGTTGACTATTGGGGAGTTGCGGCAGGTCCAAAAATATGATTTCCCGATTTACCGTTCAAAAATAAATGAGGGTGTTTTTGACCTTTGAATTTCAACGTTATCTACAAAAGTTAAAATGCACAAAGTTATGTATATTTGTAATTTTTTAACAATTAATTTACTGTTTTATTTGTCGATCTTGATGAGTAATGTTATTCAATACCACTAATATCAAACATCACTTTAGGTGGGAACCGCATGGTATTAATTAATAAATTCATTTAAAAGCAATGTAACACAATTCATTTAATTAAACTTATCAAGTGTAATCATAAAGAATCATTGATCAATATTCTAGCAACACTGGCGCTACATATCATTATACAATCCTAATTTGCATATTTTTCTTATAACTACCAAAGCTACCTACATTTTCGAAAAAGAAATGCCAAAAAATGAACAATAAACTCCAATCGTTTTGTGCCCGCTCCAAAACATTCCAACAGAGGGAATAACAATGGCATCAAATTAAGTCCATGTTTGATGGTCATTATTTGGGTAAAACAATATTTTGAATAATGATTTTTAAGAGAATGTATAATTAAAAAGTATAAAAAAATTGTGCTTACGTATAGAACATTTTATTATATAAATGTGTAGTTAAAAATGAGTACATATAAAAATTCAAATAATGGTTGTTAAACAGGACTAAATAATTGAATAATGCTTGTGTGCCAGAAAATGTATGATAGAGAAAATCACAGAACATGTGTTGGCATGATATGATTTGATGAAAAAGTTAACTGTATTTTAAACAGTCTAATGATAAATTGTTATGTGACATTATATTAAAAAATTATGTCAACTATTATGTTTGTATAGCATGATTGTTAAATAATTGCATTGTGCTTTGCAATTTATTCATTTCAAAAAAAATGTCCACTTTTACATAGTCATTTACAAAAATGTTCAAAATTTCTTCAATGTCAATTTTACTATTATATAGACCAAAATGTCCTCATTAACAATTTTAAATTCCACAATGAAGCCAAAATTATTTATATAATTCAAAATTGTTTTACCAAATAATACCTTGACGTATAACTTAT
>CAIGRB010009164.1:16084-35563 GCA_903798255.1 Fraxinus quadrangulata
ATTATGTCAACTATTATGTTTGTATAGCATGATTGTTAAATAATTGCATTGTGCTTTGCAATTTATTCATTTCAAAAAAAATGTCCACTTTTACATAGTCATTTACAAAAATGTTCAAAATTTCTTCAATGTCAATTTTACTATTATATAGACCAAAATGTCCTCATTAACAATTTTAAATTCCACAATGAAGACAAAATTTATTTATATAATTAAAAATTATGTTGATCAATAATAACTTGACATATAACATATACTACTCAATATAAAAATTATCATATCAATCATGCATTAAATGTTCTTTTCCCAATAAGTGGGTAAATAAAATTTTTATGAAATACCGAGAAGTACACTTAAAATATCAAGTATATTATGAAGTGTAGAGAACTTCATGTTTAGCACAAAATCTCCTTCTAAGCGAATGAAATATTAAGTGTCACAAAAATATGGTCCAAATGTCGTTAACAACTTTTAAAATGTCGAGAATGTCATAAAATGTCAAGAATAACAACTATTAAACACTACTTATCAACAATAACAAGATTTCAAAGAAAAGTTACCTTCTACCGAAAAGTGTAGAAAACATAATCAACTGCAAATTTGGATAAGCTTAAATTTTTCAAAAATGAAATTGTATGATTTTCTTATTAATTAGGAGCATACAATTATTTTTTAGTATTAATGACTTTTCTACCTCATCTTCATTTTTTTCTCAAAGTTCTTGGTCAATACCTAATACATAATAAAAGTAAATCTATTAGGTATTAGCTAACATCAACGTAGCTTCTCATGGGAGCTTGTTCTTCTTGAAATTCATGACAAACTGGAAAAAAAAAAAAGCTTCATTTTTCATTGATGATATAATAGATAATTTGGTGCCAAATTTGGTCATTTTTACAAAAATTATCAGAACTAGACCTTTTTTAATCAACAAGCATGAAATTGACCATTTTCCAAATTCTAATCAAAACATAGTACGTCAAATCTTATAACCAATGTCCTTTAAATCTCCCATTCTGGTTTGTGAAAACTTTTAATGACCTAAAATGATAGGATCTTTGAATTGACTATGGTTTAGATTCTGCATTCACTAGATAAAGTTCTATATGTTTTCCACTATGAAACAAAGAACAAAAGTGTTCCTCTTTCTTATAATCAAGTATTCTTGCACTCATAGGTCATTAAACTTTAAATGTTTTTCAAATTGTCACCACATTAAATAAATCGTTATCACATCCATATTTCATCACTCAATAAGTCACAAATTGAGTCACAATTAGAAAATTCGATGGATTCGAATTGACACATTGTTATTTTTAGTTGACGACAAGTCAACCCAAAATATGCTTTCATCTATTAAATTTTTTTTAAGAAGATTGAATTTCAACCTCTAATTGTTTTAATTAATTTATCTGCATTTTCATTCAGTATTATTTTTTTATTAATTTTTCTCGTGAATCGCATTTTTTATAATTATATTTTTAACTGATTTATCGTCACTAATGGCAATAGTGCGCCATGTCAAGTTTTCATTTATCACATCAACGAAACCTTAGAATTTGTTAGCAGTAAGTTACATAGTGTGCGATGAGATAACAATTTGATAAATTCAATGATCATTTGAAAACATTTAAAGTTTAATAATCAATGACAATTTGATAAGTTGGTGACCATCCAAATTTTTTTTTTTTTTTTCTTTAGTTTAGAGTATTTGAACCCCATTAAGCCCATGTTTGTCTCCCATTATGGGAGAAAGAATTGAGTTTTGAATAGTATTTTTTGAAAAATGTGCGATTAAAATTTAAAGAAAATTTATTGATTTGTGTGTAGAATATTTTATTATTTGAATGTATGGTGAAGAATGTTACTGTAGAAAATAATGTTTTCAAATAAATGGAGATAAACATGCTCTAAAATATTAAGAATACATTTTGAAATAGTAAATTGATAAAAATTAGTGATTAAAAAATAAAGAAAAATTGTGATTTTGTAGTTAATATTTTTTATTGAAAAAAGCGTGACGAAAAGAAGAGAGAGATAAATATATTTAAAATAAAAATAGATTCGGGCTAAATTTATTGTGCCTACCTTGTCACCACAAAAAAAATAAATTAATGGCCATTTTAAAAGGAACTATCTAATTGGGCGTGCACTCTCAAAAACCGTAACTTCATTGATTTCTTCAATGATGAATATTCAACGCATGCACAACGTGTATATACAAAATTTATAATTTGCCCCTCTTTTAATTTTCACTATTTTCAAAATATATTATTTTTTATTTCTTTTTCAATCACATACTTTTTTATATATATTCTTGAAAAATTTTTTATTTTTAATTACACATTTTTAATCAATCTAATATTTTAAAATGCATTCTTCAACGAAAAATGAGCCCAAACGGTAATACCCTCACTAATTATATTACTTCCCTGACACGTTTTGCAAATTAGTGCAAAACATAAACATAAAGGATTAACGGTTCAAAGGGAATTTCTGGCCTGGATCAAGAAAAGCATCACGCCTTTTATTGAGAAGGTCGAAACTCACCAAGAATTTTTGAACATTCCTTCATTTTATGTCATTTTCCTTGACAATAGAAAATTATAACGTCAAACGATCGCATATTCATTGATTCTTGGAATTGAAAGGATATTTCTTGTTCAACAATGAGTATCTTCAACAACATTATCATTTTCCTGTCCATTTTTTCCTTTGCCTTTTCTCAAACAACCTTCAATTCTAAAATCTTTCTGAAGACTTCGATCGCTGAATACCCAGAAAATAGCGAAATCCAGTTGAAAGAATGTCTTATAGAAGAGGTTCAATTGCAGTGTACAAGTTGGAGATTTGCTGTGGAGGCCAATAATTTAAGCCCATGGAAGAGAATTCCAGAAGAATGCGCTAATTATGTGAAGGATTACATGACTGGAAGGGGTTATCAATTTGATCTTGATAGGGTCTCCAATGAGGCTGGAATTTATGCAAGAAGTGTGGAGGTGAGGGGAGGTGGGAAAGATGCTTGGATTTTTGATGTGGATGAAACCCTTCTGTCCAATATTCCCNTATCATATATTTCCAATTAGTCATCGATTTTAGTATGCCATTTGGCAAAATTCACCTTTTGGGGATGCAAAAGGATAAATGAGAAAACTTTAGTGGTGCGAAGTACAAATATAATTAACCATTAGCTTTATTGATGGGTTAATTTCACTAATGGCCATTGAACGTTGAACTTAGTCACATTGGTCACTGAATTTTAATTTTATTTTAAATTTATAAATATTTACAAAATATTTTATTTAAACCACTCACTTTGTTTAGCATTCATTTTTCAACTGAACATTCTACATCATTGTGTACACAATTGTAGGATTAAACAGTAAATCCTAGCTTATCACATGAATATGTAGGATTAAAACCCAAACATCAAACTAAATCATTAATATGAATAAAACATTTCATAAAGTTCAGTGGCCAAAGTGACATTGAATACAAAGTTTAGTGGCCATCATTAAAAACTAACCCTTAACCATATTGAGCTCTTGTTTGGTACACATTCTTTCAAAATACATTATTTCAAAATTCATTTTCAACTACACATTAAAATAATATTTTTCGTCACATCAATAAAATTTCCTTACTTTTTAACCACGTATTTCTCTTCATATCACTATTTAAAATACATTTTTTCCTCAATAATATCCCTTAAACACACCCTAAGTATCTAATCTCATGTGATTTTCTTGGTAATCTGTAGGTTAGAGGTTTTTGATAGTGTGCAGTTTGATAAATGGGTTGAGAAGGGAATCGCACCTGCTATAAAGACCAGTTTCAAGCTATACGAAGAGGTTTTAAGCTTGGGATTCAAAGTTATTTTGCTGACAGGTAGAAGTGAAAGGCATAGAAATATTACAACTTATAATTTGATCAAAGTTGGATTTCATGATTGGGACAAGCTCATATTGAGGTGAGTATTGCAATTGTTCGAATACAATTTTAGGATATGCCATTTGCTTAATCCTTTTAGGATGAACTAATTTTTAAATTTGCATGAAGTAATCTTATTTCATTTTTACTTAATGAACAAGGTTTGGTTCATTTCACTAAGGCATTCTTAAAGAATAAACTGACAGTAATTCTTAATATACTGTGAAAATGCTTGTGTTTTTTTAATAAGCTGTTGAAAGCCTAAAATGAGATGAGTTTAACAAAAATAATTTTTCATGACATAATTACATAGTGAGTGCTGAAATTGAGACGAGAAACGAAGGAATAGTGAAATACTGACATGAATATGGAAATACATATGCAAGGCTTTCCACAACTCAGACAATTGAACTCTGCTGCTGAGCAAAATGTTTCTATAGAATCTTTTATGTTTTATATCTTCTCATGTTGCTGTTCGTTTAAAAAAAAAAAAAAAATTTGGAGTTCTTTTAATTCAGAAACTCCTCCTATTTTCAAAGTCTAAATTGTATGCTATTGTCCATATTGGAATGATAAAATTACTGAGCCTGCTAACGTGTTATTCGAATTGCATATTTGCATATGAACCTTTATTTAAAACTTAAAAAGTAACATATTCAGGTAATAATTTGATTATGCAGAAGCAAATATTTGGAAGCCATTTGTGCCGACTTATGCTAAAATATAAATCTGTTTATTCCTTTAGTTGTAGTCATTTCATTTGGGATTAACTATGTAATGCATCGAGGACTAGGGGTGTCAAATGGGCTGGGCTGCCCATGCCTGGCACGTCCCAGTTGGCGTTTTGATAGTACTAGCAGGGTAAATACGGATGCTTGTTCATGAAACAGCAAGGCAATTCATTATATGATGAAGTTTTAAGTGTCCTCGTTTTTCTAAGTGTCATAGAAAACTAATTTGGTACATAGAGATAAATTGAATTTGATTGTGAACTGAAATATTGACAGAGATGATCCAGCAGGGCCCCTTGATAAAATTGAACTTATAGTTGTTGATGTCCTGAAATTGTATATTAATTATGGGTGGCGGTAATTTTTTTTGTTGAGTTTTGCACAGTCTCCTCTCTGTTCTTAGCTCTTAGGTTCCCGGTCTGGAAAAACTGTAGCATATTCATCTCTTCTTTGCAGTCTCTTTTTTGTCAAGTTGTCACATGGTTTGCACGGGTGTTTGTTTTTTTAGTCCAAATTCACCTTGATTAAAGATTCATCATCCAAATCATTTAAATGTTCTTCCTCGTGTGTTTTTCTTTATTCTTGTACTGCACCACAACGCCTTGAATGTCAGATGAATGATCCCACCCGGAGAAAAAAACAAGCTTATTGGGGTCTCTTGACTCCAAAAGTTTTGGCTTGCAATTGTAATTCCAGCAACATACTTGAACTCCTCGCACAATGTACAGAGCATGTGCTGAAATTTTGTTGAATACTTTTTAAAGCATTTTCATCATTTTTCTCTTAAACCTTGGATTTAAACACAACTAGATCGATTGTAATAGTGTATGAAATTAGATGCCACACCGGTATTAACTGAGGTTGTGACTCGTATTCAAATGTCATCATCCATGGTGAGTTCCCGTGTAAGATATTAATATACATGTGAGTTTCCAGTGATGTGATTACCGATGCTAGCAAATAGGTTCTAAATCAAAACCGATTGTTTTTTATTGAGTGAGATGGCCAAGATTGCCATTGGATGACACTGAATAGCCTATGCTCTAGTCTTCTTTTTCTTTGAAAAAGATAACTAACTTGTTTATTGAATAATTGAAGGGACACGTCAACTGCTTTATGCCCTTGAGGATCTAGATTATGATATTGTGCACGAACTTATATGATGATATCTTCGGTGACTTCCACCAGAGGTGAGAAGTGCAAGGTTCAGTTTACGTTTTGTACAGACCTAGTCCGACATCGACTCTGAGCTAATAAAGAAATACTCTAGGACCATAGTCTATATATGCGTAGGTCATGCTAACCTGGCACGATTCACTTTCCTTCCACAAATGAAGAGTTTGATGAGACGAGAGACCTTTATTTGATAAGAAAAAAAAAACTTGAACAGTGATGGGATTAATGGTAAATAGAATTTTGGATCGATTGTTAAAGAGAATTTGGCATGTGAGGTTTAGAAAAGGACTGCATCTCAAAGCTTGGTGATTGTGTTCATAGTTGCCATACATGAAATGATAGTGGAAAAGACAAATCTTGAAGTGTATTTTTCCAAATTTCCAAACTTTCAATTCCTTTATTAACAATTTCCTTCTCAGTCGAAATCAACTTGGAGACTGAAAAGATGCATTCTACTTTTTAATCGGCTTCTTTTCACCATTCCCTTATGTATTTATACGCAGTCGTCATTGAAGTATACTTGAGCTTAGAGGGCGGATCCACTTTGTCGCCAACTTTTTCTTTCACTATTGTTTTTGCATCTTCTCGGAGACGATTTCTCTAGATGAAATCTAAAGTACACAGTATTTGACAAAAATGAAGATTGTAACCTTTTTCTCAGTTTATCAAATATGTTACTACTATTGTGCAGGTCGTCAGAGGATCATAAGAAAACAGCACCTATATACAAGTCACAGAAGAGGAATGAGATGATTGAAGAGGGGTATAGGATACTGGGTAACTCTGGAGATCAATGGAGTGACTTACTGGGTTCCTCAGTCTCCGACCGTTCATTTAAGCTTCCAAACCCCATGTATTATATTCCATGATTGGAAATTCTATATAATTCAATAATTCTTTCTTTATTTAATGTTGTTAAGTAAATATGATTGGAAATTGGAATAATCATTCTTTGGAGAACAAAAAATATATATAAAAAAAGTTATATAGTTTGAATTGTGCGTGTATTTTTATTTTAGAAAAATTAAATCTGAACTTTTTATTCGAGTCAAGTCGAATCGAGCTCAACTTTGTCATTTAAGTTAGGTTAGGTTAAGAGTTCACGGGCATTGATCATTTGACTCTACGTCTCTTCAAAAAATTAATTAGATTAGGTATTGTTAAGAATTAATTAATATGATTTGAAACTATGCTAAATTTAACCTCCATTTGGCCCCCATTATTCAACGTTATAATGAGAGGAATAGTAATTTTTTGAAAAATATGTGATTAAAAAAGAAGATATTTTTTTTATTTACGTGTAATATTATTTTATTGAAAAATGTGTGATTGATAAGAAGAGATAGAAAAATAAATTATAATTTAATGGAAAATAATGAGGGCCAAACTGAGGCTTATTAGAGACAAAAAAAATTCAAATATATTGTCCCTATTTAGTGTAAGTTAAAATCAAATTTTTAATAAATTTTGATTTAAAAAAAAGTTGAAAATGTATAGTTAAAAAGTCATAAACTGCATGAAATATGAATTAAAATTAATTGTTGATTTTAATTTTAAATTTTATTATGATTTTAAGGTACACCCAACAAGGACATTATATGGTAGAATTATAATGGAGCAATATGTATGTTTAGTTTAGGGCATGTGCATCCCATAAACTGCCCACCTATTCCTAGTTTTAAATAATATCCACATTACTCATGAACACGAAAATAAAATAATTTGACATGATAAATCACTATTTCAGATTTTAAATTCTCATAAATAGAGAATGGTCGTTCACTTTAAATAATAAATACCATATTTTAATCAAAATTAACTAAATTGATCGTCATAATTGAGTTCACTCTAATATCCTCTATTAAAAAAAATGATTAAGATGACTAAGAGCACGTAGATTTACACATCGAGAGTAGCTCAAGCTACTCGAGTCAACTAGGATTTGGTTTAAAAATTCCACATCAACACATACTAATTCGTTGTGTAATTTCTTTTTAAAGTAAGGTTAATTATATTAAGAACAATTTTTATCTGTCCTACCATATTTTAATTACTATGAATGTTTTCAACCTTTATTTATTGTCGCATTTAACTCCTCAACTTTTTTTCCACCACATTTTTATGTTAAGTTAAATGAATCTAATAATCGCTTCTTAATTTCATAGCATGTATTCAACAACATCAAAGAAAAACATACCTCCAATAGCTTGTGGTTGACTTTCCATTTGATTGTTTAGGCTGCAAAAGGTGAAGAACTTTTCTATGGAGATAATAATCCCAGCCCCCCTTTTCTTTCTGTTATACCCGTATATCAACCATGGGGGGAGGGAGGGAGGGAGAGAGAGGGGGCAAAGTTATATAAATAGAAGTCAATTGGCTACTTCTATTTCAAGTGGGAGTGAGAGTACGAGGCTCCATATGTGTGTATTAAAAAATGGTCCATCCCATTATGGGCCCAAGATCAAAATGTCAATGCTAATCAATTTAGTAGAAATAATAATCCAACAATCTTCCACTTGGACAGCATTATATTTAATCACAACATAAACACAATTCAAACATCCCAAAAAACTAAAAGGCATTGTTCAAAATGTGCCTTCAAGTTCTAGCCAGTGAATGATATACCGACACGATATTCAACACATAACCAATACTTGAAATCACGTAACACAGGCCAATGAGATGCAAAAGTAGGATGGAAAATAGCAAAAGAGTGATAAACACATGTTTCCATAAGAAGCCCTAGAGACATTTAACACGATAAGCCGTATCCGTAATGTAGTTGTAACAGTCTAACGACTATACCGACAGGATATATGACACCAAACATATATTCACAACTGCCAGACTCAAACATAGATTAAAAACATATTATCTCTTATAGGTAATACGCATTGTCCATAATATGCGTGACTCAGGCATGAGACTAACCAAAATGTTTTAGTATAGATAAACATTGCCTTGTCCAAAATGCGAGTGACTCAGGCATGAGATTAACCAAAATGTCTCAATATATATAAACATTGTATTGTCTAAAATGCGCGTGACTCAGGCATGAGACTAACCAAAATATCTTAATATAGATAAACATATTTTTAAAGACAAAACAAAATATGAGCTTAATATATATTAGTTCCGTTCTCCTGCGCGCCACGCGCACCTTGCCTTGGACAAGGCAAACCATGCACATGCAAGGCATGTTGTGGCAAGCCTTGCGTGTGCGTATATGTTGTCAGCCTCAATTCAAGCGGCTGACAACATTAATTTTTTATTNGTTTATAAATCACGAGTTTCGTTTCACACTTCATATACAATTTACTGTTATGTCAAAATAAGAAAACACGCATCATTCATATATACTTCATAATTATTTTCTGAGGTTTGTTTATATCTTTCTGTTGAATTTTCTGGTAAGTCTTTTTCTCTTATTTTTTTTAAATATGTTGTGTTATATACATTATAAAATTGTTTAATTTCGTAACATGATTTTAATTGTATTTTTGTTACATTTGCAGTAAGTTTTAAACATGTCAATGTTTAAATTATTTCACAAAATAAATAATTTTTCATATTAAGTTTTAGGAATGGAAGGGGATGACAATGTATTTATTCCACAAGTGAATGTTGGTGCGATTCTGATATTCGGGCAAGAATTTCAAACGCTTGATGATGTGTATAATTTTTACAATGAGTATGCAAAATTAGCTAGTTTTAGCATACATATTGGTAGTAGCCGAAAAAATCCACAGACAAATGAACTTGTCTGGAAGTCATATGTTTGCTTTAAACAGGGTCAAAAAGATGAGTCCTACCAAATGAAACTAAAAAATTTGGTGGTCCGTTCTGGTGAACGAAAGCGTGGGAACTCACGTTGTGGATGTGACGCAAAGTTAACAGTTGTAAAACATCAGACAACATCTATGTGGGTTGTAAGCCATTTTGTCAAGGGGCATAATCATGCATTATCTACACCAAGAAAAACGCACCTAATACGCTCACATCGACATGTTTCTACAACCAAAAAAGCGCTTGTTGACTAATTTTCACAGGCCAATATTCCTAGCTGTCAATAGATCAAACTTATGGAGATAGATGCTAGTGGGCCTTCTTCATTGGGCTGTAATGAGCAAGATATCAGGAACCATCGACGAGATCGACGACGAGAAGCCATTAGAAGCGATGCAGAAACATCGATTGCGCATTTCGAGTTGGAAAAAAGAAGGAGTCCTAGCTTCTACTACACCTATAAGACTAACGAGGATGGTGTGTTCGCTCGTTGTCTCTGGGCTGATGCAGAGTCCACGAGTTCTTATGTTTACTTCGGAGATGCTGTCATTTTCGACACAATATATAATACAAACAAGTATTCATTGGTGTTCGCACCATTCGTTGGTGTAAGTCACCATCGACAAACTACTGTTTTCGGATGGGGCTTATTGAGTGATGAAAAGATCGATTCATTTATTTGGTTATTTTTGAAGTTCGTCGAAGCAATGCCCACCCAACGGGCCCCCGGGGTGATTATTACTGATCAAGATACTACCATTACTAGAGCAGTTGGTGAGGTTTTTCCTAACACAATTCATAGGTTCTGTCTATGGCATATTCTAAACAAGTTCTCAGAGAAGATGAGTCATGTGTTGTACAAGGAACTATACCACAGCCTGGTGAGTATCATTAAGCAGTCGGAGTCCCCATAGGAGTTCGAATCTCGTTGGGCTGATGTGATGGAAACTACTGATCTTGGTGGTAATGAGTGGCTCGCTAACATGTATGAAATAAGAAGTCATTGGGTACCTGCGTACGTGAAGCATATATTCTCTGTCGGGACGTCAAGCAGTCAACGGTTAAAAAGTAACCATGCGTTCTTCAAAAGATATGTCAATAAGACGTATGCATTAATGGATTTTATCACATAGTTTAGCAGTGCTCTGGCTCACCAGCGACTTAGCGAATTGGTTGCTAACCACACTGACTTGAATGAGGTGCCACGTACGATAACAACATTTGCCATGGAAACTCAAATGACACGTATTTATACAAAGACAATTTTCCTGTTGTTCCAAGAGGAATTAGCTCAGAGTAGCTACTACGTTTTCTCAAGGACATCAGCACACAAGGGTGTCAAAACGTATATTGTAACGCGTTTTGATACCGGAAAAAAATATCATCGCCAACGTGAGCTGACCTGCTTCAAGGCCATTGACTTCATAGGATGCAGCTGCAAAACATTTGAGTTTGAAGGATATCCAGGTCGTCACATGCTCGCATTTATGCTTAGGAAACAGGTGATATTGTTACCATATCAGTACATTGTAGGTCGGTGGACGCAAATTGCAAAAGCAACTCCAGTCTTCGAACCAACAACAACCTTAATGGGTGGTCAATCATTGATTTCTTGACATGGGATGCTGGCACACAAGGCAGCAGAGTTGGTGGACGAAGGTGCTTTGACTGACGCTCGTACGGCGTTAATAATGGATGGATTTTAGAACTTGAAAATATATGTAAAAGCTATGGATAATGGAGGAGATGTGGGAATGAGTAGGGTTATCAGCAAGAGCAGCGAAGGTGCCCAACTCGTGATTGATCCTACTCCGATTAGGACAAAAGGTTGTTGGAAGATATTGAAGTCATCCAAAGAAATAGCCATGTCTCAGTCGAAGAGAAATTGTCATGTTTGTGGTCGTAGTGGACATGACAAAAGAACTTATCCAACATTACTGTCGAGGTTAGTTGATTGATAACTATTAACTGTTGCCATTATTTTGTTTTATTTTCTACTATGCTTATATTTAAATGTAGGAGTCAGTTGGTAGACAAACCATCTCATCCACAGTACTCTTGGGACGATACTCAGGAAGATAGGTACACTAGTATTGCTAGCAGTGATTATGGTGCATTCTATGGGTTTGAAGATGATGAAGACTATTAAACCACTTACTGTTGTACTCGTTCGAAGTATTTGAATTAAATTTNAAATACAGCATAAGACTCTAACAATTCCAAATGAGTCACATGCTCCTGAAACAATTTTGGAGCTAAACCTTTAGTTAGTGGGTTAGCTAACATATAATCTGTCAAAATATGCTCAATACAAATATAAGACTAAGTTATTTTCTCTCTAAAAAACAAATACTTAATATCAATATGCTTGGAGCGCGAAGAGCTCCTAGTGTTTCGAGAGAAAGCAATTGCTGCAAAATTGTCACAAAATATCTTTAGCGGCCTCGAAATTGTGTTCACAATACCTAGCCCCAAATAAAAGATTTGCAACCATATAGCCTAACATGTAGACTCATAACAAGCCACATACTCTGCCTCCATTGTAGAGGAAGCTACAAGTGTCTGTTTGGCACTTTTCCAATAAACAACTTTTCCTGCCATCATAAAAACATAATTAGAAGTAGATTTTCTGTCATCTAAACAACCTGCGAAATCGACATCAGAATATCAAACTATATCAAGAATGTCAGATTGCCGATATGTAAGCATGAGATCTTTAGAGCTTTGCCAGTACTTAAGTACTTTCTTTGCAGCCTTCCGTGAGCTAAACCAGGATCACTTAAGTATCTCCCAAGTACACCGACAACATAAGCAATATCAGGCCGTGTACAATCTTAAGTATACATCAAACTACCCACAACTGAAAAATATGGAATTGTTTGCATTTGAGTCCTCTCATTATCATCCTTAGGGAATTGAGACTTAGAAAATTTATCACCTTTCACAGTAGATGCTTTTCCAGGTGAACAAGAATGCATATAAACCTGCTCAAAACTCGATCAATGTAAGTTTTTTTAGACAATCCAAGAACGCCTCTAGATCTCTCACGAAAAATCAGAATCCCCAAAACATAAGAGGCTTCACCAAGATCTTTCACATTAAAATGAGATGACAACATGCGCTTGGTCTCAAGCAAAAGCTCAATGTCATTTGCAGCGAGTAGTATATCATTAACATAAAGAACAAGAAAAATATATTTACTCCTAGTGACCCTCAAGTATATGCATTGATCAACAACATTCTCTTTGAAACCGAAAGAGGCAACAATCTCATCAAATTAGGTACCATTGTCTAGATGCCTGCTTAAGCCCATAAATAGACTTCTTAAGCTTACATACCATATGTTCCTTTCCATATACTTGGAAACCATCTGGTTGCATCATGTATACATCCTCAAATAAATCTTCATTAAGAAAAGCTGTCTTGACATCCATTTGATGCAACTCGAGATCGAAATGAGTCACCAATGCCATAATAATCCAAAAAGAATCCTTGATAGAAACATGCGAGAAAGTATCCTTATAATCAATGCCTTTTCTTTGACTAAAGCCCTTAGCAACAAGCCTAACTTTATACATTTCTACTTGACCTTTGGAATTATACTTGTTCTCGAAAATCCACTTACATCCAATTGGCCTATAGCCACAAGGTAGTTCAACTAAGTCCCATACTCCGTTTCGACACATTGATGCCATTTCATCATGCATAGCATCCATCCAAAGTGAAGATTTAGGACTATCAATGGCCTTCTTAAAAGATGTTGGATCAAGAGACGTACCAACATCAAACTCATGTTCCTGTAAATAAACAATGCAATCATCAGAAATTGGTGGTTTACGAATTCTTTGTGATCTCTTCAAAACAATATCATCAGTCCCCATATCAACATCAACCTCAATGTCAGCGACAGCGTCTTGGACAATAGTATTGGATCCCTCTGTTAGTGGTAGTACTGCTACTGATGGATGAGTAACCTAAACAGGTATTACAACACGCTCTTCCCTAAACACAACTTCACGTGGTACATAACTCCCATTGTCACTAACATCCTCGAAGAAAATAGCTCGATCAGATTCAATAATTCTAGTAACATTAGAAGGGCAATAGAATCTAGAGCCTCTTGATCCCACACAATAGCCAACAAAATATCCCGTGATGGTCTTAGGATCAAGTTTCTTTTGCTGAGGATTATAAGGCTTTATTTCTACTTTACATCCTCAAATACGAAAATGACACAAACTAGGCCTTTTACCTGACCATGACTTATAATGTGTTTTAGGAACCGACTTGCTTGGTACTTGATTCAGAAAGTAAGCAGCAGTTTTCAAAGCCTCGCCCCACAAAAAATCAGGCAAAGTAGAATGACTAAGCATATACCGCACCGTGTCCATAAGAGTACAGTTTCTTCTTTCTGTAATACCATTATGTTCAGGAGTTTCGGGCATTGTGTACTGAGCCTCAATACCACATGTCTCAAGAAAACCAGCAAAAGGTCCATGATTTCTACCTGTTTCATCATATCTCCCATAAAACTCACATCCTCAATTCGATCTTACAGCTTTGATTTTCTTATTTTTTTGGAGTTCTACGATAGCCTTGAATGCCTTGAAAGCTTCATATGAATCTGATTTTTCTCGAATGAGCTCAATGTAACCATAGCGAGAATGATCATCTATAAAGGTAATAAAATATCTATAATTTCCCAAAGCAGCAGGTGAAATGGTACCACAAACATCAGTATGAATTAAATCCAGAATTTCCACACTTCTGCTAATCTTTTGTTTTCTGGTTTTTGCTGGAAGCTTCTCTTTTATACAAGCAACACATGTTTCAAAATCAGCAAATCACCCAATACACCTTCTTCAGTCAACCTTTTCATTCTTTCTTTAGAAATATGACCCAGTCTTTTATGCTACAACATGGAAGAGTTTTCATTGGATCAAGTACATTTAGAACTAACTACAGCATTCACAACAAATATACTAGAAAAAGCAGAATCTAAAGCAGGAAACAAATTAATTCTATATAAACCATCATAATGTAGCAGTACCAGCTACAACAGAATTATAAAAGATTGTAGCCTATCCATTTCCAAAATGAAAACCATATCCACATTTATCCAAAATAGAAACACAGATAAGATTTCTCCTGATAGAAGGTATAAAAGCAATATCGGAAAAATTCAAAACATGCTTAGAAGCCAAAATAAGTCCAACTGTTCCAATATGTTCAACTTTAACCTTCACTCCATTGCTCATATTTACTACTGACTCTGTATCAATTGGTCTTCTGTGGGTCCTTAATTCCTGCAAGGAATTTGTAGTGTGAATAGTTGCACCAGTATCTAGCCACCAAGTGTCAGAAGGCACATCAACTAGGTCAGACTTAAAACACACTAGTAGCGAATGTGTACCTTTCTTGTCTAACCAAGCCTTAAACTTCTTACAATCAACTTTCTTGTACCAAAAAACATGACATAAGTTACATTTTCCCTTGAAACCTTCCTTTTTATGCTTATTTGGAACACTCACTGTAGCCTGCTGAGAAGGTCTCCCAGATTTCTTTATCTTACTGGAGTTACTACTATTACCTTTGAAAAAATTCTTCTTCCCTTTATCAGCAGTTACCATGAAAGCAGCATGAGACTTGGCTTTTTTTTATTATCATTTCTTCTTCTTGAGTTACAATAGCAGTCATTTCACTCAAATTCCATTCTTCTTTCTGAGCATTATAAGTAGTCTTGAGTGCATCAAACTAAGGTGGTAAGGATTCAAGTACTTGCCATACAAGAAAACTATCTGCTAACTCAACTTTCATTCCTTTCAACTTGTTAAAGAAGTGAGTAAGCTTTATAATGTGCTCTCTAACTCTACTAACTCCATCATAGGTTGTGGTAGTAAGATGTTTCATCAAAGTTCCCTTTTTTGCCTTGTCAAACTTAGTAAATTTTTTCCCAACAATCTCAAGATACTCTTTGGCATTATCTGTATCATATATGCTCTTCATGATCATAAGACAAGTCCTATTAGAATGCACCAATGCACCCACTGCTCATAAAGAGTCTTTTCAGCTGCAGTACTTTCATCAACCCTCAAAGCCAAATCCAAATTCATTATAGCCAAATTAATGGTGAGAGACGCATGCCAATCCTCATAATTGGTTCCAGTTAGGCTTTTGATGGCAGACAAAGAGAGAGACGTAGCTGGATTGCCATAAGCTGAGAAGAATACAATAAAAACTTATCAAACATATAGAATGATAAATGTGCTCTCATAAATGTATCCAATAGGCAACTTTATGTCCATGCTAGAGTTTCATTTAAAATAAACTCTTATGCATTATGCTAGAGCCCAAGACACACAAAAGGCTCTTACGCATGACAAAATAAAATAATTAATTACAATGACTTAAGATGACCTGCTACTGAGAGGATAGATTTAGGCCACTAAGTGCCAATCACTTAACTATTATCTATGTCGTCCTAAGCATCCTAACAAATAATGATTTACCGACAGGGCAAATTCACTATCCATATGGATCTTAGTATAAAGTCATTAAGCGGAAGCATGAACAATATAACAATCACGATAATTTATCATGCCTTGTCCCACGAGACGTGAGTACATAGCCATTCCAAACCATCAATATTACAACAAAGTGATATAATTCACAGTAACAAAATATTTATTCTACTCGAAAGAGATTATGCATTTCTTTACTTTAATTAACAAACATGGAGCAATATCACAAAATTCATAAACACATAAAGGGAAAAGCAATTTTGCTATATAAGATGTCAGTCAACCATTAACCAATACCATAAACCCTAACCAATGCTTAAAGCTTAAACAATACCCAACAAAATATTTAATGATTAAATGGGTATATATATTGTAAAAAAAAAAAAAAAAATAGAACGACACAGCCACAAAAAGAGAAGGTGCAGCTCCGATACCAATTGTTAAGTTAAATGAATCTAATAATCCCTTCTAAATTTCATAGCATGTATTCAACAACATCAAAGAAAAAAACATACCTCCAATAGCTTGTGGTTGACTTTCCATGTGATTGCTTAGGCTGCAAAAGGTGAAGAACTTTTCTATGGAGATAATTATGGGCTCCATATGTGTGTATTAAAAAATGGCCCATCCCATTATGGCCCCCAAGACCAAAATGTCAATGCTAGTCCATTTAGTAGAAATAATAATCCAACATTTTATCCTTATATTTTTTTTTATTAATTATCACATCTTTTCCTAAATGACAATTTTTGTCTAAATATTATGTTAGCACGTTTTGAATGAAGGTAAGTATTTTTGTCTAAATATTATGTCATATAATGAACTTTTTGGATGAAAATTATCGTTAAAAATAAGTTGTTCTGAAAAGTGAAATGTTGAGGGTAAGGATGCACTGAAAAAAAAAAAATGAAAAAAAAAATTGGGACATAAGTGTGATGATGTATAAAATTTAGGGAGGATAATGTTATTTGTACACTAAAAAATAGGGACATAAGTTTGATGATGTATAAAATTTAGGGAGGATAATGTTATTTGTACACTTTTTTTTTCCACACCTTTGTTGATATTACCATTGTTGTCCACAAATGATTGGATGAAAAAACTATTAAAATTTCAAAATACCCAATAGCATGTTGTCACGTGATAGAGTATAAAAAATGGTTTAAAAAATATTGTACATGTAGCATAATTAAATTTATGGACTTTCATTACAATTAAAATGTAATATAACAAACAAAAACTATAATGTCAATATAATAATTACGCATGTACTAATATTATTAGAGTATTTCCAATACTAATGTGAATTTCACTAAAAAAATATTATCACATAAATAAAATACACAATGTTTACAAAAATTCAATTCTACTGTATATTCATTAGACATTACTATCACGTAAATCGAAAGTCTTTCTATTTAGATGCCAGCTATATTGCAATAAACAAAATGCATTAGAGATACTTTTAGCACTAGTGGTGTGTAACCATAGTTTATATGTTAATACAATGACCAATTAATTGAGTCATTTATCATTATATTTGGTTGAATCTATCGTTTTAACATATATTAACACCTAAATTAACGTTAAAAACCACATATACTGGATAGATTCGTTCTTCCTTTCAGGTTTTGAATTTTTTTTTTCAATATAATGGACTTATTGTAATTGATGGTTTTCAAAACTCACAAGATATTTATCAAGTACTATCCTGTTCCGCCAAATAATAATAAAATTTCATAATATGGATGAACAATTTCTTTTTCTTCTTTTATTTATCATTTCATCATGGGTCCCACTTGTTTGATTATGCTAGGAAAAGATATAAAGCCCAGGTTGAGTGGGGTCATTAACAACTAATCAATATGATAATTAATTATTAAGGCACCTAACTTACTATGCCCCTGTTTGCATTTTGGTGTCAAGAATGCTTTTTTATTTTTTATGTGATGGGAAATATATGGTTGAAAAAGAAGAAAAATTTATTGATGTGATGAAAAATATTATTTTATTGAAAAATATGTGGTTGAAAATGAATAGAAGAATGTGAATGAAAAAAATAATGTGGCTCAAATATGGGTTATCTACGAAGTTTGATTTAACAGTGAGATCATTCGTTGACGAGCAAAAGATATACTGATGGTGATGGTGATGGTGATGCGTACATGCAAATTAATTAAATCGATATGTTACAATTACATGTGAAAGAGAAGAGTATTCAAACTACATATTTTAATAATTGCATCACACGAAGGCGTATAATCTTTACTCATTATCATTTATAATCATAATTTTTTCATCGCATTTTAACTCTCAAATTAACACAAGTTGTTCATGATGACAATTTAATTAAGATTGATTAAAAAGACTTACTTAGCTCTCATATTTTTAATAAAGTAATACACACACACTATGATAAGAATTTGTTACTCATTTTAACTCATGTTAACAAATAACAATATTTTTGAATGAAAATCATGATTAATAATAATATTTGCTAGTAAATGAAAAATTAAAGTTAAGATTATGATGAAAAAAGGTGGAGAATATATATGTTACAATGAATAAAAGTCAAAGTTATTAATATAATTAAAATATGATGTATTTATAAAAATATGTTTGAATATAGCAATTCTTTTCAAAATTGATCTCGTACTATTCAAAAATCCAATTTTACCATTGAGTAACTTCTTTCACCCTATTATCTTCCTCTCATATCTTACCCGTCTATGGCCCTCTTCAAGTCCCTTGTTTTACGGGGTACCTTTCTTCTTAGTACACAGAAAGGGACACCTTGCGACAGTAGTCTGCTCTGCTAGACTACCTTCCGCCTTTTCTCGGTCTTTCGGGATAAAAGAGATTTTGATTACAAATAATAGAAAGCTTGAAACACTATTGAAATGAAATTGATCATTGATTACTGAAAGCAAGAAATTAAAATTGACGAAAGCAGGAAATTACAATTGGCTAGTACAAGGGGCAAACACTAGAAAGTTTGAAAGATTATTTAAAAGACTAATACCCCATATAATAGACTTAGCAACAAAAACCCAACTACTGGGAATAGACTTTTTTATGCCAAAAAATCATACTAAAATTTTCCTGTTTTCTAGTTATTTTATAATTGAAATAAACTATTATATGGAACGAAAATTACAACTCAAAATAGACTAATATTTACAATGTGCGGCCAAAGTTGGGGCAAACCGCGGCTACGATAGGATCACGGGGTTTAAGTGAAGATGCGGTCCATGACATATGGGCTTACCTTTAGACTAACGTGTAAGTCATCAAATAAAATAATATTAATCTTAAACTACTTTTGAGAAAAAAAA
>CAIGRB010009164.1:39276-50078 GCA_903798255.1 Fraxinus quadrangulata
GAAGAATCATACTAAAATTTTTCTATTTTCTAGCTATTTTATAATTGAAATAAACTATTACATGAAATGAAAATTACAACTCAAAACAGCTGAAGTTGGGGCAAATTGCGGCCGCGATAGGGTCACGGGATTTAAGTGAAGCTGTGGTCCGTGACACCTTGTATCGACTTCAACTCTAGCCCCTGTCCTCCATGTCTGCTCCATGCTCTCCCAGCTCCTTGATCTTCTATAGCCTCATTCCTATATTTTTACTACATCTTCTATCTTGAATTTACTTACCTTTTGTTTGGTATCGATTAAAATTTAGAATTCAATCAAAGTCAAAATCAACAATTCATTTTTAACTATATATTTCATTAACAAAATACTTAAGTCTTACAATTTTTTAATCACACATTTCATTAACTTCTATCAAAATTTACTAAAAAAATTTGATTTAGCCCTCGTTTGGTGCACATTATTTCATAATACATTATTTCAAATCTCATTTTAAACCACACATTTATCAATAAAATAATATTTTTCACCACATCAATAACTTTTCCTTACTTTTTAACCACATAATTCCTATCATATCACTATTTAAAATACATTCTTTCCTCAATAATATATATATATATCAAACACACCATTAATACTTGCCGACATGACTTAACACTATCCCCTTGACCCTTCTATGTTTGTTGTAGAATCCATTTGAAAACACCTATTAAGCTTTTTCTAGGATTGATTTGGTGATTTGATGGGTAGTTTTGATAAGGTTGGGGTTGATTTGACCTGTTTAAAAAGATGTCTTTTTATAATAAGGATGTTTAATGCATAACATAAAAATAAAAATGAGGCATTTTGAACTAAAAAATGAGTAATTATATTCACAGTTTCACTCTAATATTTTTATTTATTGTGACATATTTTAATTGCACTTAAAGTCATCAATATTTTTTTATTGTAGCAATTATGTTTCCAACCTTTTTTGTCGCATTTTTATTCTCAATATTCTATTAATTAGTAAATCTCGTATTTGATAACAATTTTCATACATAAATAAGTCTGTTAGAAGGGCATAAAACGACTTATTTCTCCATCATATTTAAAATAATAAATACAAAAAAACTACAAAAATATATTTCGCTCATTTGAAAGCGCATGCAAATAGAATATTTTTATAAAAATCATAATCAAAGACCAAATTGCTAATTAAAGACAATTGAAGAGAAAAAATGTTAGATATATAACCACTACAATGAGTAAAGTTTAAGAACTTAAATGTTAAGATATGATGCAATAAATAAAACTGTAGTCCTAATATAAGTACCCTAAATTTAGAGAAAAATTATTTCTTTACTACACATTTCTACTAAGGCAATTTTCAAAAATTCCTCCTTGTGATACATCAAAATAATTTATATGAACTATAAAATTACTTTTTTTTCTATACAAACAATACTAAGCCCATGTTTTGTAAGGATTAAATTAGGTTTTAATCTAAGGCAGAATTAACAATTTATTTTAATTATATATTTTATGAGATTCATAACTTTTTAAATCACACATCTCATCAATTTTTATAAAAATTTACTAAAATTTTAATCCCACCAAACACGAACTAAGTGAACAAACCAAACACTATATTTTTCTTAGTAAGAATTAAGGTACTTTTCTTGAATTGGCATCATGCACATGCACATGCCCATTTGCCCTGCCTTTTAAGAAATTGACAATTCCATCACAGCATGCAACCAACATAGTGGGCATGTTGAGGATTTTATTTTAATTTTGTAACGTCTCTCTCATAAATGGACCAAACGCCAAAGACTACACAATTATTTTCTGTCCCAATTTTTTGAATAATACACCATAGATGCCCCGAACGTGCCGCTACAAAAGCAATTGTTGCGGTTTTTTATTACATGTAGGTCGGTCTAACCGCCCTTTCCACTCATTGTCAGTTGTCTCAACCAAATTTGACCCAACCGATTTCAACGACACACCTAAAAAAAAAAAAAAAAATCCTAAATTTTATCTTGTTAAGTTCCTATTTGACAATAATTATTTGAAGACCCTTTTTTTTACGTACTTTTTTTAAACTAAATATTCACATAATAAAATAACTTAAAAAATTACTGGTCAAATATTATTTTTCCTAAATAATGACCGTCAAATAGAGGCTAAGATAGATATTAATATTATGACATGATGCTGTTCAGTATTTTATTTTCTTAAGATGCTTAAAATTGTTTTACAACTTCAGGACATGTTTCTCTTCCAATCAAACCGCGAAATTCAAAAATCTTATGAGCTCAAAGGGTACTATTTAGGTTTAAGCCATTTGTACATCAAAAGTATACGTCACTTTCGATGTCATCCAAGTGGCATGTTTATTTTGTAAAATTGTCCAATAACGTATTGACACGTGACACAATATAAAAAAGATGTAAAGTGATTTACACGTAGCATGATTCTACTATGTAAGAGCCCTTGTTTTAGGAATATGAAAATATACTAAAAAAAGCTTGCTTTATTCTCTTGATGATTTTCCATTCCCAAGTTTCCCTTCTTTAATTGTTGATCAATATTTAAGGGATTTGTGCTTCAGTTCCAGTTTGCCAATTTTTATTCACTATGATTTATTCCCAGATAAAAAAAAAAAAAATTAGTTGAGCAATAATTTCAGATTTTTATTCTTTTTATTCTTCTTATTTCAACAATCTTTGTGTTCATAAAAAAAATAAAATGATAAAAATAAAAAAAAAAATATATAAATACTTTTTGTTTTTTTGTTTTTGTTTTTTTTTTCCATTTGTCTGGAGACATGGATGGGCATCCATCAAAATTGATTTATTTATCTCTCTTTCTCTACTCTATTCTCTCGCTGATTTGTCTGCACTTAAAATCCCAGAAGTTAACTACTCTCTTTTTGCACGAACTCCCAGAACACCGTGAATGGGATTTCTCAGTCTTCAGAAAATCCCTATTACTATTAGTTTAGATTTTCTTCTTCAATTTTAATAACTTCTTGATTCATGTGATCACGTTTCGTTTTCACTTTGCATTTTTCAGTTCAAATTGTTCCACCATTCCAGATCTTGGGTCAATCTTTTTTCATAAAAAACCAGGAAGTTTCCATCTTTAAACCCACCAAGAAATCCCAAGAATCACTTTTTTCTTTCCTGAGATGGAAAACAAATATAAGCTCATATTAATCATAGGACTAACCTCATTAACATTCTTAACAATTCTTTTCCTTACAATATTTTGCTGTAGAAGAAAAAAGGCTCCAAATGTTTCAAGAGATATAGAAGCAAGCTTTGAGTGCAAAGAAATTGATGGGGTGGTAAATACAGATGATATATTGATCAAGTTTCAAGATGTTGAAGATCTAACTGTACATGAATTACTGGATGCCCCTGGTGAGGTTATAGGAAAATCTAGCTATGGAACTCTGTACAGGGCTAGTTTGGTCAATTCAAATTCACTGACATTGTTAAGGTTCTTGAGGCCTACTTGTACGTTGAGGATGAAAGAAGTTGTACCAATTATAGAGTTGCTGGGGTCTATTAGGCATCCAAATTTGGTGCCTCTGAGTGCATTTTATGCAGGGCCTAGAGGGGAGAAGCTTCTTGTTCATCCATTTTATGGGCTAGGAAATTTGGCTCAATTCATCAGAGGTAAGGCTCTTGCAGTTGGATTTTCCTGTTAGAATTTCACTCTTAAATTGAAGATTTTGTTTGGTTAATGTTTCAAGAAAAGGGTTATGGATTTTTGCAATTAGGGCTATGTTTAGATAAGAAACTGTAGAATTAGATAGGCTGTTCTTGAAGCAGAATTAATTGTATGAAATATGCGCAAATCAAGAATGGCAAAAGGTAATGTTTCAAGGATATGGTTATGGATTTTCCAAATTAGGGCCATGTTTAGATACACAATTTTATGATTAGATAAGCTCTGTTTGAGATATAATTAATTTATCTGAAATATTTGCAATTCAAGAATGACGAAAAGTAATTTATTTTCTTTTCTTTGACTGCAATATTTGCAAATGTGCATTAGTATATGAACCTTTTCCAGGTTCCATTAGTATATATATTCTTTCTAATATGTCACATGGTTCTCAGTTGGATTCTTATGAAAACTGGATCTCTCTACTTTTGAGTCCTAAAGTATTATTTACTGTCTTATTTGCATGGAAAACTGAATTTGTCCTGTTTTGTTTACATTTTTCCTTCTTAAACTGTTCATTTTATAATTTAGCGGGCTGTTGGACAAAGGCTTTAGGAAAAGCTTGGTGAGTAGTTTCTGGCTGGATGTTTATTGTATTTGTCTCTGTCTGTATCATTCAGACCCCTCCACATGTGTAGATACTGTTTCAAATTTCTTGCTTTGGATAATTCCTATACATACATATATGTGTATCTATCATGCAACATTGCGATATAAACCGAGTCGTACAATAATTTTCTTTGATGCACAGATGGTAATGGCGAGGCTCACAAATGGCCCATCATATGTAGGATCTCCATTGGCATCGCTAGAGGAGTTCATCATCTTCATACAGCATTTGGAAAGCCCGTAGTCCATGGAAATCTCAAGTCGAAGAATGTACTATTGGATCGTAATTACCAATCATACGTGTCGGATTTTGGCCTGCATCTTCTCTTGAACCCGACGGCTGGGCAACAAATTCTTGAGGCATCTGCATCTCAGGGATATAAAGCGCCTGAGTTGATTAAAATAAAAGATGCAACTGAAGAAAGTGATATTTATAGCCTTGGGGTAATACTTCTAGAGTTACTTACTGGAAAAGAACCCATCGATGAAAACCCTACTCCCGATCAAGACTTTTATTTGCCTAATACCTTGAGGGCTGCAATTCTTGATGATCGAATTACGGATTTGTATCATCCAGACATCCTTCTCAGTCGAAACAGTGGTCAGATGGTAGTCACTGAAGATCATATTCTCAGGTTTTTTCAACTTGCAATGGCTTGTTGTTCTCCCTCAACTCCCCTTCGGCCTGATATTAAGCAAATTCTTGACAAACTTGAAGAAATTGCTAAGTGATTAGATATGTGATGAAAAGTTGAACATGATAAGCATGACAATCGATTTGTCAACTTGATCACGATTTGACTTCTTTGCTGACATGACAATTAACCATTGGAACGCTTGTTGAAGCAAAACCTTAGAGGGATTTTAAGTATATTGATGATGGGATATTCTCGAACAACAAATGCTGTCATTATTGGAGAGAAGATTTCGGGTTCTTCCAGTACAAGCCTCTATGTCATTCATAGAATCTTTTGTGTACTGTCAGCCGATGAATCAGAGACGAATACAAAAATGTCCTAACATGTTCACCAGAGTTATTTTACGCAGTTTGTCTGATGTAGCCGTTAGGATTTAGTTCCTTTAGTTGAGCTAGTAGTTATAGCGGAGTCGAGAGAAAAGATTCTCATAACCTACGTGATGAGAAAAATCTAGACGGAGGTACATTTTTCAGTTGCTCTGGAGATGATTGACAAACTCGTGCCTTGACCGAACAGTTTCTACAGCACATGAACCAGTGAAGCTGGCATTTGCCTTCCTTCCCGGTTCGATTCTTGCACCCCTCCCGGTAATCTGTCGAGCAATTTTGTGATCATGAAGTTTTGTTTAAGAATTTGCATTTCCAGTTTTCCCATTATTATAGAAATCAAAACTTAGAAAATTCCCATTATTATAGAAAATTCCGTTTCTTGCCCTGTAGTTGAAGGACAAATGGATAGAATCCGTTTATTTGACTGTTAGTCAACCCAAAAAAATCAATTTTATCACATTTTGATTAATATTAGAAAAGCAAATTTGTAATTTATATTTTCTCAATAAAATAATTAATATATATATTTGAGAACTGTTCATATTTAAAAAAAAATTGTTTTGGAGTATGTGATTCTTAATTATAATGTTCGATATTATTGACATTCATAATCCAAGATTTAAGTTCTATTTGTTTGAAGCATGTGGATTTTAATTATGTTCAATCTTATTACCTTCATATCCAATATTAGGTTGAGAATTTGAGAATAGCACAATTCGTTCTTTATTTAAGTGAAAGGTGAAGTGCTTCATCCGAGTTTATCCCAAAACTCGATTAGGGGTGACTTTGAGTGAAGTTTATTTGTATTTATCCAAGCGTTCGGACGGTGTGGGCAGGTGAATTCCTAATATATATAAAAGGAATTTTTCATTTTTTGACAGCAAACCAAACAATTCACTAGCCAAACTCGCTCAACACAAATGACGAGAGGAAACTATACAATGAATTTAACTAATAAAATTCTGAACTAAACAAGCATGGGATCTAACCTCATGGGCCACTCCATTCCCCTCGCGAGGTACAAAGTGACAAGGACTATCGCTATCGATATCATTAAGCAGTGTCTCATTCGACGCAAAAGAAAAATCAGAAACTAAACTCTGCACGATACAGAGTGAAGTCACCTGAGTTAGGAAACTAGTGGAATGAGCGAAAATCACCCCTTGCCATTGCGTCAGCATCATCCACTAAAAAAAGACTTCTCACCCTATTAACCATCGCCCACACCATCACTCTCTCGTGATCATTGAACCAAGACTTGTGCCACCTCTCTATTGTCCCGGCCGATGCCACCAACCCAGCTGACTCTCAACCCCTATTCCCCTGTTTCCGGATATCAGGACCAAGCAGGAAGGCAGCCTACTCGCACTGATATTTTGAGTTAGGAGGATATAATCAAACTTGCAAAAAGTTGTGAAAAACATAACATTTAGTGACAATGGTTTTATCCATGCCATCTCTAACAAACATCACATTCTTTAAGTCCCTTCATATCTCGACTTTCTCATGGTAAACCCCAGATTTCACGTATACAACAGTTCTTTCGAGCCAGTTGGTGTGCTTTCTAGCAAGTGCAGCCACGACTTCATTAATTGTCTTGCAATTCCCCGAGTCATCCTGAGCAACTACAAGATCAGCCTTTGAGGTTGCTGCATTCTATGATGCTAAAGTCTACCCAACTTGGTCAGTTTTAGGCCTCTTCCAAAACTCTGAATTATACAGTGAAAGACTAATTATGAAGTGTCGAACAGTGTATGTCTTTGATTTATTAATTGTATTGCAATTCACAATCACATCTCATGACTAATTTCATGGGTTAATTTACGTAGAATGAATTAGTTTGTATTCAAATAAATAAGATTTACAATAAGTTTTGTTGATTTTGTGCTTAAAATCAGAGAATACAACCAAATATACCAAGTTATTTATTGGACTCTACACTAAATAGCAAAGTAATTTGTATTACATCTTTGAAAAATGATTTTTACCGAAGTGAAAACAGTTAAATATACTATAAGTTACTTGACACTAAAGAGTAAATTTGGGGGCTCACGTGACCTCCATGCCCCCCTCCCTGTCCGCCCTTGACTTCAAGTGTAAGACTCTATTCTTTACACTCCACAAAACCCACAGCAAACATCCCATCGCTCGAAGCTCAGCTCCTCACAATCTTGCTCGATACCCACTAATACATCCCTTATGTCTCGAGCCACCAACTCGTTTATCTCGTGCCACCACACCCTAACATGTCCACACTTGTTTTAATTGTCCACTAAGGAAACAAAGCATTGCAACCGGTTTCGAGTTCTCCACACCAGAAACAACACCCATCACCCCCTATCCTCCTCCTTGCCAAGTTGGATGCCACGAGCATTGCCTCATGGAAGTATCCTGCTTAAGGAGTACGTTCGCAATAACGAAACTCAAGGGAATTGATTGGGCCCGCACAAGATGTGAAACATGTGGTTTAATTCATTGTAAAACAGAGAACTTTACTATAACATTACATGTTGCGAATCCTCTTTAAAGTGATGGGTGCCTTTACAAACGCAAATACAGGTGGTGCATTGTTATCATTAGCTTGTATCTTAAGGTGTTGGGTTAAATCTCCCAATGAGCACAACCCTTGTGTTTAGTTGTCATCATTGAGTTTAAAACTTTGAAGAGACCGTTGATGATAAACTTGAGGGAGGTGAGGATGATGCCTTGTGTCCTGGGTTACACATACTTAGAAACCCGAACCTTAGGAGGGGAAGCCATTTTCCAAACCCCTTTATACCATTTGCGTACCACTTCCCTACTAGTATTTTCATGTTTCCTCCTTCGAAAGCAGCCGTATACAGGACTTTGCTATCATAGTGCCAAATTAACCTATTCATACTCCCATGTCTACCTAAAGAAACAATCAACAGGTGGTAAAAATTGAGGGTATCTGGAAAATGCACATTTTGGTAGAAAATATCATGACAATAAATTTGGCAGAAAGTTTAAGTTTTAATCCAAGAAAAAGCAGGAGCTGTAGGAAGAAATTTGAAAGCAACTCAGAAGAACTACGACTTCAAATAAATATGCGTTAAAATCTTCAAGCAGCAACAACCAACCCAATCCAATAAATAAAAAACATGCATTAATATTTATCTTATTAGCTGGAGTGACTCCAAAACTCTCAAGGCCAGTAACTAAGATGCAATATCCAGGAGACGGGTTGATGCTAATATTTGCTTCTTCGAGACCTAATAAATCCTGTCATGAGGTAAACATCATTACCACTGTGTTTGACATAAGTTTTGAACTAGCCACAAATTTCTTTCCTCTTCCACGAAGCAGATTGGTTTTCCCATCTCGTCTCTTCATACCAACAATCTTCATACCAACAACGGCTGCATTCTTAGATAAGCTCAGCAACAGTATCATCACATGCAAAATTCAGCTACAGGCTAGGATGCAGAGTCCAAATCTTCGAACAAAGAGAATTCATCATCACTATAATATAGTATCTATCCTTGAGAAATTAATTACTTGACGACCATATAGCAACAGTGTTCATCAGATTTCTAGTAGACACAAGTCCTGAATATGGATATGGTACAATATGCACATGTCTGAGGAATGGCTATGCTTCAGGCCCCCCTGCAAACAAACTAACAAGGCCTCGAAATACTTGAGCAGAGAGTTGGTGGGCTAGAAACAGCTCGCCATCCACATTCCATACACCCTCCTTTCCAAAAGATGTGAATGTGAAAGCAGGAGTCTATTCAAAGACATGGATAACATCAGAATGGTATACAGCACCTGTAGTTAGTAAAAAGGAGGAAAAAGGGATTGCAGAGGAACATACTTTATGGTGTTCAACAAACTCAAAATCCAGGGGGTTCCCACCTCTCTTTGTAAGCTGAATAAGGTGCCTGAATACAAGCCAAGCATAATGAGAAAATGTCGCATTTAAACCAGTCACCAGGCCCTGTTTTTATATCTAGGATTATAATAGGATCATAAGGTTACTATGCAAAAGAATAGTTCATTCCGTGTTCACCATACACACATACATTACATAATACACGTACGTGCATAAATACATACACGTACGTGTACATATGTAGGGGGTGGAAGTGGGGTTAGGGTTTGAGTAGGAAGTGGTGGCAGTTGGCGTTGGTAGAGCTGGGTTGGGTAGCTGGGGCATTACCATAGATAATGCGGGCGGGGGCAGTCTTTAATCAGTATAAGATGCATAAACCCGTCAGCAAGGTGAGCATCAGCAACTAGGCCATCAGGTGCTTTTTCATTCCGGCAAGAGATAACAGCAGCACCAACACTAATAAAACGTCCTTCGGACCTCAACCATCTTGATGCTTTCGAGTTTGGAAGGGGGAAGGAGGGTCCAACCAATGCGTCAACACCTTTCGTGTTACATACATCGCAGTTTGCACGGCAACTCACCCGATCTGGACTTCGGTTTTCTTTTTCTGACTCAACTTCCAGATAATTCAGTTCTGCCTCATACGACCTTGAAATAAATAGCACAAAGGAAAAGGTTAACAAGATGCCATTTGGCACATTATTTATGAGAATAAACAGTGGAAAATATGCTTCTTTTACATAACTAGCCTATTTCATTTACAGACAATCTGCTATAACATACTTCCCTATAGAATTACTAAAACAAATAAAATATTGTTTTTTCATATAGCAGACCAATGTAATTAATATCCCAGCACAAAGTTTCAGTTTGTAAAGGTTATCTTCATATATAAAAAATCCAACTTACTTAAAAAGCAATATGCTATAAAGTACTTTTATCAGGATTTATCAAAAAAGTGGAAAAAACAAGAAAACACAAAAAAATAGTTTCATTTAACAGAACAATTTATTTAAACTCCGCCTGTCTAATGATGTGTATTACGCCACTCTTGGAAAAGTTTTAAGAAAAAATGCATCTTCAATTTGACATTTTAGAACTGATAAACTTAAAATATTTATTACTGGCTTCCCCTAATTGGGATTTGGGAGTGCTCAAAAGGGATTCTCCAGATATCTTCCATTGTTGGTTTAGTAAGCACTAAGCAGGAACGTCAAAGAACATCATTGTTAAGAAAAAACTCTACACATGGATTAGTCTGCCTAAACGGACTTAATTATCGAAGGCGTGAAGTACTGTAACAACTATTTTCTATCAATCAACTCATATAGACAACTGATTGCATACCTATGCTGAAGGAACACCTTTGTTCCTGCATAATCGTATCGTTTAGGACCCATCCACCGATACTTCTCGCTTTCTGTAATAACATCTCCATAGAACCCATACCTAATAATGTTTAAGAAAAGTTAATTAAAATAACTATAAAGGTGAAATGAAGTGTGCAACAAAATTCTTCTGTCGCATAATTATCCTCACTTAGATGCAAAACTGGGCATTAATCAAGCAAAAGGTTTCATTTAACAGGTA
>CAIGRB010009164.1:63270-77930 GCA_903798255.1 Fraxinus quadrangulata
GGCTGGCTGGGATTGGTGGTGGAGGGAGGTGTTTGGATGTGGCTGGGTCAGCCATGATTTACGGCTTAGGGTTTCAATAAAGGTATCTACAATATGGTTATAAGATATCTATAAAAGCAAATTTGAGAAAAAAAAGTGTCCAAACAATCTATTAACAGAAAATGAAAATAAAATAATCAATGATTATCAATATTTCTAACTTAGCTATAGTAGGAGAAGATTTCTTTCCATTACATGTGTAATAAATATACTTCACTCTCATAATGAACTCAATTTCACATAAAATAGGAAATAAACTTCTTATCCGTAAAAAATGTTAAATTTTACACGCTTTCTCACTTTGCACAAGACTCACGGCCTTCAGAGAAAAAAATTGTTATTGTAACAACAATAACGATATATTATCTAAGGTCATAAATATTTTCATAATGTAGCAATAAAATGGAAAAAATTATCACATCATATTTAACCATATATTGCACCTAATTACTCCATAGAAGGAACAAATTCACATTAATTAATAACGGATTATAGATCAAAAAAATACATTCAATCCCACACGCAAATCAATGATTCGATTAACAGGATATTGAAAAAATATAATTGAATTTAGAGACAAAACTATACAATAATCAATTAAATATATAAAATTTATCACTCAATGCAATTAAAAAAACTAGGATTAATAAACGATAAGATCAACAGAGGTGTGTAACGATGCATAAATATATACCGAGGGGGTTACAATGGAATGAGTTTTCTAATTCTATGATTTACGATATCATTGTTGAAAGTGTCCTATTGTTTGGAGCAGCCGAACAAGGGTTAACGAGTATAAACGACAATGTGCTTTTAAAATAAAGAAGGAAGCAAAATAATTTTTTTTTTGGTCCATCTCCTCGGGTTCGGCTATGCTTGCAAACTTATTACGTACTTGTATTCAATACGTATCTAAGCTTGAATACTCTCAAATACGCACCAGATACTTTTTTTTAATTATTTTATATTTTATATAGTTTTAAATTTTTCGATACGTATCGAATACATATTTTTTAATTATTTTCTATACGTATCCAATACGTTAGAACACGTGAAGAAGAATGTTATTTGTGAGTTTGACTCTATTAGTAATCACTATAATATGGATTCATAAATATGGTGATTACTTTATAGTTCACATGCATCTTTACTTCATAGCATCGCTTTGAAATTTCTAGTGCAACCTTCTTTTTCATCTTGTATTGAAAGAAATTGGAGTATTTACTTTTTGGTGCACTATATGAAAATTAATAAAATAATTTCACAACGAGCTAAAGAATTAGTTTTCATTCATAAAAAATCTACGTCTTTATCAAGAAAATTAAGTTTCTATTCAAAAAGAGAATCTAAAATATGGGACATTGTCGGTGACTCATTTAATACTTTTGAAGATATTGGACTACTTGAAGTTGCTAATCAGAGTTGGAGAATTATTTTTAATGGTAATAAAGAAGCTCGTGTTGATGATGTTGAAGAAAATGAAGTTGGAACAATTAAGGATTAAAATAAAATACTTATTATGCTTCTGTTTTAATTTTTTTTTTTTAATATTAATGAAATTATGTTAAATTTTATAAAACATATCTGCCTATCCTAATTTTTGTAAAAAGCCGCATCGACGTACCCCGTATCGTATTCGGATTATGTATCCATATACGTGCTTCATAGAGTTCCAACAATTTGAAAATAAGTAACTAGCTTCTTTCCAACTTTAACCAATAAGACAATTATCTATTTTAACCTGACTTTTTAAATCTTATTTACTTATATATAAGTATACTTTTTAGCTTAGCCAAACATGCTCAGCATTCATTAAGGTATGGCTTTAAAAGATGAATTCCTAACTCTTTCTAGCATTGCTATTAATGAAATTCTTAGGTGGCTTAAGTACTGGTCGAATCCACTGGGATTTTATGCTGGAACTCGCATTTGTTGAAGAATATAGCAGGAATATGAGGGAAACAGTGTTCGGGTACTGATGCAAGACAGTCACTGGGTAAAGATGGAGTAACTATCTTCAAAATCTTTTTATAGCCTTACATTTTCAGGTTTGACAGAACCTTAAAACTGGCCTTAAAACTGGCAATCAACTGATATTAACCTATCATTGAATTAGACAAAAAACAATCATCATCAATAACCGGCAATCATAATGGGAATTTAAAACAAGCCAACAGAAGTCAAAAAATGCAGCATATTTTCCTAATCAAACAGACAATGCTTCACAGCAATCAGCAATTAACCATTTAGTTGATTGTCACCGACATAATAAAGAAAATATAATAAAACGTTAATAAGTATGGATGAATCTCTCCATTTAAAAAATAAATAAATAAATAAAAGGATCAGCAGGCCAAGAAATCCATACATAACAAAGGGTATACAAAAGAAAATTTTATTTAATACAAAAAAAACTTACATCATTCAAAGATTCAATCAATTGCCAAGACAGCCCATCTGAATTCTGGGTGAGAACAATCTCTCCAACAGTATCTAATAAAAAGTTAGAGCTCAAAACGGAGTCTTCACCGCCATCATTAAACGGTACCGTCGGGTGAGAATCATCCCACGAATAACCATTTTCCATTATCTCCATGAATATTATACCATATGTGTACAAAATCTGAAACTCCTCAAATAAAATCTCAGCCAATTTTCCTGAAAATTAATGGGAGTTCAGGGAAACCCATGTTACGAAATGAGCAAAAATTACCATTTGGAGAAAGACTGAGGTCAATTTTTCACCCTATATTTTAGTATTCAAACGTCATCCAAGAAAAAGAAAAACAAAAAGAGGGGTCTAGTTCTTGTGTCGGTAAGGGAGCAGTAAATAAACAGGCGCAAAGAAAAAATAAGAATTGTTTTAGCCCTTCATTTTTTCTTTATTTATTCATTTCTCCAAAAAAATATATTTCACAATAAATAAATAATAATAAGCCCTTATTTTATTCTCATTATTATCAAAATAAAATTTTCTCTAATTTATTTTTAACTACACATTTTTCAATAAAATATAATTACATACATATCCAAAATATTTTTTATTTTTATTCAAACATTCTCCATTAAATCACTATTTCAAAATGTATTTTAGTCAAAAAAGGAGCTCAACGAGCTCTAAATATGACAATATAGTCAAGTACAATCTAATATGAAGTTACCACCTTCTCTCAGGGTAAATTATAATAAAATTGAACCTTAAAAGTAAGTTAAAAAATAGTTTTTCTTCCATATTGTAAATCCATCGAGATGCTAATAAAACATGAAAAAAGAGGGGAAAAGTATAATTTGTTATTGAAAATCCAAGAATAAACTTAAACATGCGCAAAACATAGAGAGAGAGGAAAAGTACGAAAAAGTCAAGAAAACTACCTTTGCAGAAAAGATACCAACTACTAAAAATAAATAAAAAATTGAAGGAATGTCTGTCCTTAAAATGACCAATAAAGTTAGTTGTACAATAATTGATGACAATTTTGATTGACAATCATGTATTATCAAAATTCGGACCATTAATATAAAAACAGATTTTAAGAATATTTAAAATGGATGGATATGATGGTGCTAAGTGTGTAGTTGTGCTAACGTTGTCAACAAAGATTATACATATATCATGATTGTAAAATGAATCTTCAAAAACTCTTCTAGAATCTTTTCTCCCTCCAAATATTGACAAAACAATTTGTTGAACTTTCCTCACATTTTATAGAGTTGGACTCTAGCTTGTAAACGATTTATATTGACTTGACTAGTGGATCTTTTGTAAAATAATGTAGCTTATTTTGGTAATTTAGAAAGAATAAGCTTAGTTGGTGTTTAATACCCATTTAGTTAAAATTACTGATATTAAAACTATATGTTCAATGAAATTAGAATATGATTTATTTTATTAGATCTATAATTTGAAAAAAAAATCTTTAGAGCATTTTCAAGAGACACTCTATTTTTAAAGTGCATATTCTATCATTTGGAGAGTATTTATAAATTTAGAGAGTTAAAATTTTGAAATATTCCAACAAATTATTTATATTTAACACTTAATTTTACTACTCCAAAAAAATNTATATATCTCAAAACTCGACAAATTTTTTTTTGAAATACTCCAACAATCTCTTTATATTTAACACTTAAATTTACAATACCCAAAAAATATTTATTATTTTCTTTATTTTTTATTTTAACTAGCTTTTCTCTAAATTATTTTATTGTATTCCTATATTTAAAATTGAAACACTTTGAATGCATTTAATTATAGAGAGTGAGTTTGGCTCTCCAAATTTGGAGTGTCAAACCCACTCTCTAAATTAAAATATTAATTTAAAGAATCATTTGAAATATGATTTTAAATGTTGACTCTTTAAAATAGAGAGTATTTCATGTTTAAAGAGTTTTTTGGAGATGTTCTTACATATTATTGATATTTGATTTTATGACATTAGAATTGCTCGTAGTCAGGTTTTCACTTTTCATTAAGAACATAAAAGAGCTACTCAAACTTTTTGTGATAGTGCATGCACACTAAACTGATTAAAACTTAAACATTTTCAATTTGCAAGATTTTTCTTACTATAAAAAAAGTACTATTATTCCAAAACGTTTTGAAAAATACTTTTATTTTCGTTGAAAATAAATATTTCTCACTTGATCTCCTTTCATAATTTTTTTTTGAAAATATCTCATCTTCAAATTTCTTTTTTCACACCGTTGTAACACTTGAGATAAATGTTCTATGCCGTTGTCAAAAGAATCTCCAAGAATTGAAAATTCATCCATAAATAACCTTCGATATACTTTTCTACCATGTCAGAAAATATGACCACCATAGAACGCTAAAAAGTTGCAGGTTAGTTACAAAGACCAACATGCATTCTAAAAGTGCGTTACAAAGACCAACATGCACTCTAAAGGTAAAAGTACCATATGGACACGCAAATGTTATTTCATCATTATCTTCTATCGCAATTGGGATTCGATTGTACCCTCAATATCCATACAAAATGCAATAATGAGAGTGACCTGCTAACCTTCCCAACATCTGATCATTGAAGGACAAGTACTGGTCTTACCCATGAACTATCTCATATCGGATAAATAATCCCTACATCTAATAACTTTAGCACTCTTCCTCAAACCACTTCCTTCAATGTTGGATTCAATCTAACCCTCCATTGATGGTCTTGACTCATCCTCCATTATGATTTTGTGAATGCAAAGAGTAAGACTAATTCCCCAAATATTTGCTATTGTCCATCCAATGGCTGTTTTGTGTTTCTTTAGTACCTCCAAGATTTTTTTCTCTTCTTCTTATGTTATAATGTTAGTAATGATTACTGGCAGTGTAATGGAATCTCCAAAATAAGCATAGCGTAGATGTGATGGCAAAAGCTTCGACTCAAAAGTTGGGAATTTTCCACTGAAGGTATTGGTGGTGATGGATACTACCAAGAAACTCATACTGCCAACTTTTAATCATGGGTGTTTCTACCAAGTGTAAAGCACATTCTTTCATTGCTGGATCTTCTAATAATTGATTCTGACTATGCAATACATACCTCAAATAGATTTAATGGATGTTCTACCTCAAATGTACTAGCTACTAGCTCATCAAGGACATCAATTTGGCAACAAGTATCAGAAGTCAATTGATGTTTCATTCCCTTGAATACATTGAATATGACCTGCTCATTATCCACTCTAAGAATCATCTTTTCATCATACACATAATCAATGCTCTTCCAGTGGCCAGAAAAGGTTTTCCCTAAATTAGAGGTATGTTTTCATCATCTTCCATATCCAAGTTAATGAAGTTAACCGGGAAGATAAATTTGTCAACCTTTATAAACACATCTTCAATAATACCCTTAGGTCTTTTAATGGATCTATCAGCAAGTTGCAAGGATGCAGTTGTTGGTTTTGCTTCTCCTAATCCAAGAGACCTGTACATAGAGAGTGATATTTCATTAACACTAGTACCTAAATCACATAATGAATGCTTAAAACAATTAGAACCAATGGTGCAAGGTATATTAAAACTCCTTGGATTTTTTAATTTAGGAGGTAACTTCTTCAGAAGAATTGTACTGCATTCCTCATTTAAATAAACTATTTCATTTTCTTCCAACTTTCTGTTGTTGGAAAGCATTTTCTTTAGGAATTTGGCATAGCTGGGCATTTGTGCTAATGTATCTACGAAAGGATGTTGATGTACAATTTCTTGAAAACCTCCACAAACTTTGCAAACTGCTTGTCCAACCTTTTCTTATACAAGTGTTGAGGAAAAAATTGGTGGCACATAAGCTTTGATTGAACTTGGTGTTCTTATTGTTGGTGTTTCTTTTCTTTCTTCCTCTTCAACTGTAATTGGTGCAGCTTTTTCTTCCTTTTTGTCTTCCTCAATCTCTTCTTGCTTATCTTTTCTTTCTAGTCTCTCCACATTAATTTCTGCTAATTGTACTCCACTCTAGTTGTTATAGCTTGTACTTGTTCCTTTAGATTGGTCATTGTATTACTTAGCAATGATCCTTGTGAGCATTCTATAAGTTGTTAAGCTATCTGACCAACATGTGTCAATAACTTCTTGATAGATGCTTGCCGACTTTAAAAATTTGTACCAATTCACTGGAATACTTAGTTTTGTGCATATATTGTTAAAAATCCCCAGCATCGTTTTATCTCTTAGGGAGGATGATTTGAACTACTTTATTGTTGTTGATTATCAAACCATCTGAAGTTTGGGTGTTGCCTCTATCCTAGATTATATGTTTGTCTATGTGGGTTGAAATTCTGAGAACCATTTTGAAAATAGTTTACTTGCTTCTCTAGAGAAGCCAGTAACAAGAAATTTTTTGTAGCATAATGGGCTCCACAATTTTCACACACCGAACTGATCATCACTGCATTAACTCATGGTCTTTGAGATTTTACTAATAACTCCACCTGCTTTGTCAACGCGACAATATGTGCATTGGTAGATGATGTACTGTCCAGCTCATGAATTTTACCCGTTTTCTTTCGCATTGTTCTTTCGGATGAAAACATGGAGTGTGTAGTTGCAATCAACTCGAATAGGTCCAAGCATTGCTGGGCTGATTTACCAATTATAGACATATTTGATGAAGAATCCACTTGAGATTAGACATTGATAAAGAATCCACTTGAGATTAGACATTGGTGACAGTCTGATGTAGAAATACTCTACCTAACTACCTTTGCTTATCATATGAATGTTTGAATTTTCAATCGAATTTTTGCTACGTTTGAAGGTGGAAATATTTATTGCAAAAATTTCTTGCCAATTCCTCCTTAGTAGTGATACTAGCCCGTGGCTCAGAATCCCACCACTCCAAAGATGCATATCTCAATGCATACAAAAATAACCGCATCTTGATTTCATCATCATTAATCCCTGCAACACGAAAGTTTTGGCAATTTTGAAGAAATCTTGAGATATATGTATTCGAGTTTCATGAGATAACCTGTAGAACTGGAGAGTATTGCTGATCAAGTTGATCTAATCAACCCTTATGTGAAAGTTATTCTTCTCGGAATGTAGATATAAAATATTGGAGTTGAATTGGTTTGGTTGATTGCATTTGAGTTTTATTTTGTTTCTAATTTTTTTATGAACTTTATGTAATAAAATTTTTTGGGGCCCTCATAAAAGTAGGGCTTAGGCGATCATCTATCCTGTCTATAGTTAGGGCTACCACTGATCTTGTTAGTAGTCTTGTTTTGGCTACCTCTCTTGTCCCGAGTTTGGAAGAGGCCTACTCACTAGTTCATCATGGAGTACAAAGGTAAGTTACTGGAGGTCCTATTGGAGGCTTCAACTACACTACCAAGAAGAATAAATCACAACCATCTACTTCAGCCGTCTACCAAGCTTTATACCTACAGCCATGACACTACATTTTACACATTTGATGTTTTCTTAAAACTAAATTGTTATCTAAAGCGGTCCAAAAATAAGCTAATTGAAAAGAAAAAAGAAGAAATATGTTAAGGTTGCTACCACTGACATCTCTCTATAATCTGTTGTTCATGTGTCTCAAGTAATCTCTAAATGCACAATCTAACCAAGATGGCAAATATTGGAACTGGGATAGAGAGGAAGGTTTTTTACTACATGTAGCTACAATCAGAGTTCAACAATGATTTTCAAGTAGCGGACCATTAACAGACCCAAAATTTAATTTTTAAATCTCTACCAAAATTATTAACCTTAACAGTGTAAATATATGAAATTAACAGACACAATTTAATTGATAAAACTCATAACCAAATAAAAATTAAAAAAACCATGGATATCGTCCGCCAATCAATGACCTATTCTAACCTGTGAGGCAGGGAAAAAAATGGTGAGTATATGGAAATAATCGATAGGATACGAATTAATGATGCAATCCCGAGTAAAAATATTAAATCATGTGAAAAAAATATCATACCTTCATATCATATCTTTAGAAACCGGTGAGAGCTCAAATATATTAAATCTTTGGTACCAGATGGCCATTACATATCGTAACATAACATAACATATTATATCGTAGTTTTTATTAGCATAATATTTATCAACATTAAAAATAAAATAAACATGATAAATCATTTGCACATTGTAATCCTACCTTGTTAGATAAAATAGTTTTTGAAAAGTAGAATTCAAATTCACATTCCAAACTTTATTTTCTGCATGTTGCTGCTACCACCGGATATGTGTATCTATATTTATTTTATTTATGGTAAATAGTAAGAACTTTTGTATAGTATTTAGAGTTGAAAGGAAAAAATGAATTCTTGTAGGGATTAAAATTGTCAATTGCCGTGTTTTGCCTAAATAAAAGTTTAAATCACAATATTCTATACAATCAACAATTAATTCTTCCATATCTAATCAACAAGTCATATCTATCACATCCTAAAATCAAAGCAAATAAATCATTTTATAACAAAGACTACCTTATCTACCATTTAACCTACACGAGTCTACTAACCCATACAATTCAAAAAAAAAAAAAACAAAACAAAACACTCCATACACATTACACGTGGCAAATCACATTTTCATTCAATGTTTCATTTAGATTGCTAAACTGGTTTTTCATCAACTTCTTCAAATTAAAATATCTTGAAGCTGACTTATCCAAATCGATTTTTTCTCGAGCATAATATACATAATTAATTATGAGCTATCCAACGAGCTCAATATTGATATATTTATCATTACTCCATCAATATTTAAATATTTAACCCAAAATAAAATTGAATTTAATAAATGTATTATTTTAGTCCCCTAACTTTTCCAAAATATAAAATATATAGCACATAGAATAATTANTTATTATTATTATTATTATTATTATTTGGGACTTTACAATCTCTCCTCCTTAAATATTTTCGACCTCGAAAATTACCTTGGCTAATCGAAGAGATATGGATACTTGGTTTTAAGCTCATCTTCCTTCTCCCAAGTTGGCTCGTCTAGTCCATGATTTTGCCATTGAACCTTGAGCCGATGAACTTCTCTATTTTCGAGTTGATGCACTTTCCTATTCAAAATCATCGTCGGGATTTCTTCGTATGACATGTCTTTTTGTACTTCCAAAGTTTGATAACTTACAGCATGATTGGGATCATGAACATATTTTCTAAGCATTGAAATATGAAATACATTATGCACTGCTACGAGTTCAGGTGGTAAGGCAAGTCGATAAGCCACAACGCTAATCCTTTCAAGAATTTCAGAAGGTTCAATATATCGTGGTTTCAACTTTCCCTTCTTACCAAATCTCAATACCCCTTTCATTAGTGCTACTTTCAGAAAAATACTTTATCACCCGCCTGAAACTCCAAATCCTTCCTTCTACCATCAGCATAACTTTTCTGTCGGTCTTGTACTTTCTTTATTCTTACTCTAATCTTATCAACCGCCTCAACTGTTCATTCAATAATTTCAGGATCCAAAATTCTATTCTTTCCAACCTCATTCCAATGGATAGTGAATCTGCATTTCCTACCATAAAGAGCATCACATGGAGCCATGCCTATAGTGTCCTGAAATCTATTATTGTAAGCAAACTCTACTAACGGTAGATGTGATTCCCAACTACTGCCAAGATCCAAAACACATGCCCTCAACATATCTTCAAGAGTTTGAATGGTTTTTTTTCGATTGTCCATCTATCTGTGGATGATAAGTAGTGCAAAAGTTTAATTTCGTCCTCACGGCTCCTTGTAAGCTTTTCCAAAATTTCGATGTGAACCGTGGGTCTCTATCTGAAACAATGGTGATGAGAACTCCATGCAATCAGACTATCTCTCTGCTAGATAACTATGCGAGTTGTTCTATATTAAAATTTACTTTGATTGACAAAAAATGGGCAGATTTCATCAAACGATCAACCACAACTGAAATAGCATTGTGACTTTTTATTGATCTCGGAAAGCCCACAACAAAGTCTATCGCTATGTGTTCCCATTTCCATTCTGGAATATTCTATGGTTTCAGTAGTCCTGATAGCCTTCGATGTTCGACCTTTGATGTTCTATCTTGATCTGATGATAGACAATACATTTCTCTACGAACAGATCAATTATTCTCTTCATGTTTCTCCACCAAAATATATATCGAAGATCTCAATACATTTTCGTATTGCCAGGATGTGTAGCATACGGAGTGGAATGAACATCTTCCAATATCTCATTTCTTAGACTTCCATATTTAGGTTCACACAACTTTCCTCTAAAGGTCAGCGCGTTATCTGTAGATACTTCAAACCCTATACGTTTGTTTGAACCAACTTCAGCCTTAATTTTCTGTATAAATGGATCCTTAGCCTGTGATTCCTTGATTCGATCTCGAAGAGTAGGTTGAATCATAAATGTTTTTATTCTCGCTGTAGCCTGAGTTGGCGGCGTGATGACTTTCAATCTCAATTTCTAAAAGTTCTTTATCAAGTGTTCCTGCACCATGGGTAAAACAGCTAATTGTGATCCTGTCTTCCTACTTCAGGCATCTGCGACTACGTTAGCCTTACCCGGATGGTAAAGAATTGTACTAACTCCAACCATCTCCTTTATCTCATATTCAGTTCCTTCTGTGTGAAAAAGTATTTGAGACTCTTATGGTCTGTATAGATTTCACACTTCCCTCCATACAAATAATGACACCATATTTTTAAAGCGTGAACTAATACTGCAAGTTCCAAGTCATGCGTATGATAATTCTGTTCATACTACTTCAATTGTCTCGAGGTATAAGCAATCACCTTTCCATGCTGCATCAGAACACAATCCAAACCTGCTTGGAGGCGTCGCTATAAATTACAAACCCATCCAAATCTTCAGGTATCTTCAATCCAGAAGCCAAAACTAATTTCTGCTTAAGTTTCTGGAAACATTTTCACACTTTTTCTTCCATTGAAACATAACCCCCTTTCTAGTCAACTGAGTCATCAAACCTACTATTTTCGAGAAACCTTCAATAAATTTCCTATAGTAGCCAGCTAATCCCAAGAAACTGCGAACTTCACCCACACTGGTCAGTTTAGGCCAATTTGTTGCTGCTTCCACTTTAACTGGGTCTACCTCAATACACTGGGCGGCAATCACGTGACCAAGAAAACCCACTAGATCGTGCCAAAATTTGCACCTTTTGAATTTACCATATAATTTCTCTTTCTTCAAAGTTTCGAGTACTCCCCGGATTTGTTCTTTATGCTGCTTCTTATTTTTAGAGTACACGAGTATGTCGTCAATAAATAGTATTATGAACAAGTCAAAGTACTAATGGAACACCCAATTCATTCGATCCATAAATACAGTTGGAGCATTGGTCAAACCAAAGGGCATGACAATGAATTCGTAATGTCCATAACGAGTCCTGAAAGCAGATTTCGGTATGTCGCTTACCTTAACCTTCAGCTGATGATACCTCGACCCCAAGTCGAACTTTGAAAACACTGTTGCACCCCTTAACTGGTTGAATAAATCTTCTATTCTTGGAAGCAAGTATCTATTTTTGATAGTTAGATGATTCAACTCTTGATAGTCAATGCACATCCTCATACTCCTATCTTTCTTCTTTACAAAAAGTACTGGAGCGCCCCAAGGAGATACACTCGGTCAAATGAAGCCTTTTTCCAGCAACTCCTCCAACTGTAACTTCAATTCTTGAAGTTCTTTTGGTGCCATTCTATACAGGGCCTTAAAAACTAATGTCGCGCCAGGAACCAAGTCAATTGTAAATTCCACTTACCTATCTTGTAGAATGCCTGTTAGATCTTCTGGGAATAGCTGCAAAGTCTCGCACAACATTAATATCATTAACAATTGTTTCTTTATGTTTGGAACAGATGATATTAACTAAGAATCTATGTCATGACTCATTTCTCAGCATATTCTCCACTGGGAGAGCCAATATAAGGCGAGGTAGAGACTTGAACCTTGATCCAAGGAAACAAAACTCTTCCTCTCCCGGTTTGTGAAACAACACTTCTTTCTCATGACATCGAATGGTCGCATGATAGAGTCCTAACCAGTCCATGCCTAAAATAACATCGAAATCTTTCATCTGCAAAATGTATAAGTCCGCATATAGTATTTTTCCGTCAATCTCTAACTTCATAGCGCTTTAGTCATCTGATTTGTGCAAAGAATTCTTCATGAAATGATGCTAACCTCTAATTCATTATTCGTTTTCACACATGTAAAGTTAGACCTAGCAACGAATGATACAGAGATAAAAGAATTTGTAACACCAGAGTAAAAAAGTACGTAAGTAGGTCATTAGATAATAATAGAATACCCGTTTCATAATTATAGTGTTAAATTTAGAGATAGAGGATGCAAAATCAAGAACTTAAACATGTACTTCAAATAATAATAAATACCTGCTATCACATTTGGATCCTGCTCCGCCTCACGCTGATTTAGTGCAAAAACTCGAACCTTTCCTTTATTGTTCTTGTCCTGGTCAATATCCTTATTCTTTGGAGGATTAGTACAGTTTAGAGCAATGTGTCCCGGCTTACCACACCGAAAATACACGTTCTTCCCAAGCAAGCATTTACCCCTGTGGATTTTATTACACTTAGGACAAAGTGTAATACTCCAACTCGTCTCACCAATACGAACTTCTGTGCTTGGTCTTTTATTCTGCCAGTTACTTCTGTCCTTGTTCTGATCATTTCACTATCTTTTTTCCAATGACTCCTTGCCCTGCTAAGCATACTGGTCAAATATAGTCCTCTAATATGAAATAACATAAGCCATCTCCAACATTTCACAATATAAATAATCATGCCGATCTCCAGGCGTAGTCCATTTTTGAACCTTCTGATCTTCTTAACTTCAGTCTTTCATCTCTAGAAGGTATACGTCTGCCAGCAGTACCTTTCCGTCAATCTCTAACTTTATCGCCTTAGTCATTTGATTTGTGCAAAGAGTTCTTCCTGACGGGATGCTAACCTCTAATTCATTTTTTGTTTTCATGCATGCAAAGTTAGATCTAACGGCGAAGGATGCAGAGATAAAGAATTTGTAGCACTAGATTCAAAAAGAACGTAAGCAGGTACATAAGATAATAATAGAATACCCGTTTTCGTAATTATAATGTTAGACGAAGCGAGGGAGAATGCAAAATTAAGAACATAAATAGGTACTTCGAATAATAATAAAATACATGTTACCACATTCGGATCTTGCTCCGCCTCATGCCGATTCAGTGCTAAAATTCTGGCCTTTCCTTTCTTATTCTTGTCACGATCATCATCCTTCTTCTTTAAAGGCTCTGTACAGTTTAAAGCAACCTGTCCCGACTTACCACACCAAAAACACATATTCTTACCAAATAAGCATTCAACCTTGTGAAGTTTATTACACTTAGGACACAGTATAATACTTTCTCTCGTCCCACCGATACTAACTTTTGTGCTTGATCTTTTATTCCGCTAGTTACGTCTGTCTTTGCTCTGAACATTTCACTTTCTTTTTTCGAATGCCTTATTGTCCTGTTGGGCATACTGCTCAAATGTAGTCCTCTGATATGAAATGGCATGAGCCATTTCCAATAATTCACGATATGAAGTGAAATGATGTGACATAATAATCATGCCAATTTCTAGGCATGGTCCATTTTCAAACCTCCCAATTTTCTAAACTTCAGTATCTACCAAGTGTGGGGCATACCTTGAGAGTTGCTCAAACTGCCTTTCGTAATCAGCAAGCAATAAGTTGGCTTGTCTCAACTGTAGAAACTTTGATTCCTTGAAGTCTCTCAAAGCCCATGGAAAGTACTTCGACATCACTTCTTCCTTAAACTGCACCCAAGTCATGTTACACTGCTGCTTGATAAGTGTATTTTATACACTTATTCGTTGCCTTAAATCATGATATTTTATTATCTTTTTAAATTAAATTCTACTTAATTTATATTATATTGTGTTTTGTACGTAAAATTTTATGTTTAATGAAAAATTGGAGAAAAGAATGCAAAAGTTGCGAAAAATGACAAAATTCAAAGATAAATTCCTTAGAGAAAGAATATATTAAATGAGTTGGAATTAAATGGGCTACAATAATTTGTATTGAAAATTTTAATTAAGACCCAAATTAAACCTAAATCT
>CAIGRB010009169.1:0-27219 GCA_903798255.1 Fraxinus quadrangulata
GAAATTAGAAAATAATTGAAATTAAATTGGTAAAATTAATTATATCAGTCATCTTTTATAATTAACAAATAGTTGAATATAATGCTACAATTTGGATGCTTTAAATTACTCATATCTAACATTCAAAATGTAATTCATACTAATTTAACATATTTAATACACTAACATTACCTTTAAAATAACTTATTCCGCGCATCGCATGGGCCACAACTAGTACTAAGAGAAGAAAAAATTGTATTTGAAATAGAAGATTATGTGTTGTCTACATAATTGGTTGAATTTATTTTATAAGCTATTTATGTCGATTTGGCTCCTATTTTGCTAATTATTTGTTGCTTTATCTCTTGATGCAGTAGAGGTTCTGTAGGGTATCAATATCAAGTTATGAGTTTGGTCAACTTAAGCGAAACACTCTTCTTTGCACATTTTCTCATTGTTTACGAAATAAGCTTGTTATTTTTTTTTTCAATCAAAATCGTTTTCACTAACTTGCTTCACGTTGCACGGGAAGAAAGCATTTATTATGATGCTTATTGCCTGAAGTACATATATTATTTTCTCTTCATTTTATTGTAATTAAATAAAATCCATTCTTTCTTCATGGGTTGACTAGCTATTAGTTAGTCTAGCTTAGCATTACTAAGTTTGTACTAAAATTCATAAATATTTAGAATTTAACAATCCCTTCTCGTCAATCATGTGAAGGAAAATACAAATGGATCAATCTCACTATTTAGGTTACTTGGTAGGTAATATTTACCAAGGGATATCAGTTATGTTATATGTACACTCATTTTTTTACATAATATTTTACTTACACTCACAATAGGATGTGGAGACCACACATTTGGGAGTTTTTTATTCACATGAGCCCCGTGCGCATGTGAGCGGGTGGCACATTTTCGGTAATCTCAATTCGGTACAAATAGAATTATCCATTTACCAAACCTTGTCCAGAGATTTGAACTTTTATATATATATTAGTTACTACCAAATACTAAGCATAAATAAAATAAAATAATAAACAATATTTTTAACTTATTTTTTAATTAAAAACGTAATATTTTTTTTACTATTAAACATGTAATAAGTTTATCCTAAATAAATAAAAGAGTGAATTGGAGTGTTACTGTTTATAAGCCGTGAGCCGAGCTAAGCTGAATGGCTTTATGGCTCGGCTCTGCTAATCTTTTTTTTTTTTTTTTTATTTTAAGCCGAGCCATTTTCTTTTTCTTTTTTTACGTTTGATTCAATATTTTAAGTTACAGATATTCGCTTTAAACGATTTAAAATTTATTGGAAATATTGAAGAGCGGCCATGATAAATATTTGATCAATAAATTTTAAATATCAAAATAATTTTACATTAATTGTGAAATGTAAAGTCGTGGTTGTTTATGTTTCTTTTCAATCTCAACCTCATTCCAATGTTATTTTTCGAATTTTATTTTTCTACAATTTTTCGTTTGATTTGATATTTCACGATATGAATATTCATTTGGATCGATTTCAATTTTTTTTGAAAAACTTAAAATGTGATAATAATAAATATATTGTCAATTAAGTCAAAATATAAAAATGGATTTATAGTTAGACTCGACTAAGCTTTTTTTAATTTAATTTAATTTTTTTTCTTTTTACGTTTGATTAGTTTTTTTCAATTTCTTTGGATTTATTAGTTATTTGAACCTTTTTTTTTTTTTACGTTTGATTCAGTATTTTAAATTACAGATATTCGTTTTAAGTGATTTAAAATTTACTGAAAATATTGAAGTGCGGTCATGATAAATATGTAATCGACAAATTTTAAATATCCAAATTTGTAGTACGACCACGATAAATATATGATCAATAAATTTTAAATATCAAAATAATTTTACGTTAATTGTGAAATGTAAAGTCGTGATTGTTTATATTTCTTTTCAATCTCAACTTCATTCAAATGTCCTTTTTTCAAACTTTATTTTCCTACAATTTTTCGTTTGATTCGATATTTCATGATATGAATATTCATTTGGATCGATTTCAAATTTTTAAAAAAAATTTAAAATGTGATAATAATAAATATATTGTCAATTGAGTTTAAATGTAAAAATGGCTTTATAATTCGGCTCGGCTAAGCTTTTTTTTTTTCAAACGTTTGATTAATTTTTTTCAATTTCTTTGGATTTATTAATTATTTATTTTGATTTTTTTTCCCTATTCTTTTGTTTAAAAATTGATTAGAGATTTATAAAGTAAATGACAATGACTGTTCTATCGGGAATTGGGGAGAATACATTTTTTGGTAATTGGAGGTAGTGGTGGAAGGTGAGCTTCAATTTCTTTGATAACTGTGAGTGTGATTTTTTTTTCATCTCCACATTTAATGTTGTCTTGAAACATTTAGTAGTTTATAAGAAATTTTTATGCAACTAATGTTTGACATAAATATTTTTTTTAATACATGCGCTATTACATACTCAACTACATCATGACACGTGCAAGACACGTGCTTCTGACTAGTATTTTATAAAAGTACCCAAATCGAGCAATTTTCTTATTAACAATATTATGTCATCATCCAAATCTCAATGTCAAACACAATCAGAAGTTGCATTAAAATTTCAGTTTATAAGAAAATATACGTAATATTATTCTTAAAATTACATTCAATTAATAATTGAATCCGTCCCTATTAATTCCTCTTCCTCCTTAAGACTAACTAGTCATTCTTTAAACCCAAGATCAGTTACCACATTTATTGCTTGTTTGATTTTTGTTAAAAACCAGTTTTTCAGTAAATCTTTATAAAAACTATTGAAATGTGTGGGTGAGAAGTTAAAAAAAATTGTGGATATTGTGAAATATGTAATTAAAATTTAATTGTTAAATTTGACTTCTTATAAAAAGAAAGAAAAATAGAAGAAAATAGAGAAATCAATAAACTTGTGTTTATTTTTATTGAGAACGAAAGTTTCATATTTATAGGAAAGAATTAAGACGAGAGTGGATATAATAGTCATAATAATCAGGGTTATAGAGTTATAATGGTCATTCATAAATTCTACTTCATTTGAATGTTTATTTATACAATAACCGTTTCATTGAAAATTTTGTTTGGCAAAAGCTTAGTGAGATAAAAATACCAAACAAAGGAAAAAAAGAGTAAAAATAATTATAACAAAACTGAAATAACAAAATAATGTCTCGTTAAAACTTTTTAAAGAAAATTTAATGGGACAAAACTTGAATTAAGAAAAAAATGCAACTACTTCCCCTGATATCAATAAATGAAAATCATTGTATCGAATCATCTATTTCTTGCATGACAATTTATGGTAAAGTATGTCTTATGTTGTCTTGTATAATCCTAAAATAATACCGTCTTTATACGAGATATTTATCAACCTTTGATGATTGTATAACACCACCATTCGAAAAGTAACTTTTGTTGATTTTTCTCAGGAATTTCATACATAAAAAAACATTATTTTGATGGTAAATGTCTTGTAGGTTACGGACATTCTTTACAAAAAAAAAAAAATCTCATTAAAACCTTATTAGAAAAAAATCTTATAGCAAAATTTTTATTGCAGGAAAAATAGTATATTATTCATTTGAATCCACCACAAAAGTTTCCTCATTAAAAATCTTGACACGAAAATTCAGTGGGACAAAATCTTGGTCAACGAAAAAAGAATACAACGCGTATTTATTCTCTTCACGATACCATCATTTGAATTATATGCTTTAAGCATATTAAATCAATCAAAGATAACATTAATAGTCATGTCATATGAGTTGGTTATAATCGTGTTTCAAATTTTATATGTTGTCGGGATAATAAGATATGGAGTTGTGATTGTATTCACTACAGTCTTTACTATATTGAGATTCGTATATTATATATTACGACTTATTTTTCTTATTGCTTTTTTGCATAAGTATACACATTTAGATTTCGGGCTACAAGTCTAGAAATTTCAAGTTTTTTTAATATGTTCAATTTTTCTAATATTGTGTTATTTTATTTGTTCAATCATTTCTTTGATAAATTTGCATCAATGAATTTATTTAGTTATCCTCACTATTTATAATGTGATGCAGTATATTATATACAAAAATATGGTAAGATAACTTTTTCTTTTCAATTTTATTTTTTCTCATAACAACATAATTTATTAATATATCTCCACTTTCAAAATTTAAAATATTTTAACCTCTTACAATATATAGATTCGAAGAGCAAATACTTCATAAATGGGACCATCTTCTTGCTTTATTTTCTTTTGAAAATTTTTGTCATAGAATTGAATGCATTCACACTTCAGACATATCATAGATATATCGAATATAATGTTAACGAATTCTCTTTCCAAAAATGTCAATTCGAGTCGGAGTATTTAAAGTTGGTATGTGAGATATTGTTAATTTGTTTGATTAGTAAATATATTAAATGAATTATCTTTCGAATTTCTAGTTTGAATTTTGTGGAACTAAATAATATAATGATGCATTATGTATATAATTTTTCAACTTTTCAATTCTTCGCCTAATGCTGAGAATTGTCAAATTGACAATCAACAAAGCTCATTATAAAATATCACCTGTTAGAATTTAAGTTATTGTACAATGGCTCAAACTTTGTGAATCAATTGTATTTATATTACATTATCAAAATCATTAGGTAAAAATTTAGACTCTGACTATATGCCAAATATAGTGAGAGAAACTTTAATGTTGGCAAGATGTGAATAGCACTTATACAGAATTAGGAAGTATTTCATTTTTATTAGTAATGATTTAGAAATTAAATAAATGCATTAAACAAACAATAATTTTAAACTATTTCTTGTCATCCCAACTAACACTTGATAAAAAAAATTGAGATTTAAGCTCATCATCATTAACACGACACCCCGTTTTGATTGTATAATATTAAAATTAGGACTATAATATAAAATTCGAGTAAGTAATCTCACAAACTTCAGGATTTGAACATCATGCAATTATCTAATTGATGTATCATATCTATTAAATACAAATAATATCTAGATAGTCAACATAGACGATGATGACCTCATATATTACCCTAATTAATTTTCAAGATTATGATGATTTAATTCCAAAATTTGGTAGTGATGATTGATGAACAGTTTTCAATAGATAGAACAAGTATTATATGTAAATCTATTGAATGGAAGAATATTCTAGTTCTTCATCGCACGTGCATTCAAATTCTCAATAATTTTATTTTTGCATCATTGTTGAGTCGAGATGGTGTGACCTATCATCCCAAATAACAAAATCAAATTGAACGTTAAGTTCAATATAAGATGTGATTCAATTGCATTGTTATTAGTATAATGTACTTGTTAAAATACATTTTAGAAACTTTATGAGTTTCTTTTATATTTAGCGGAAGAAATATTAGTAATAGTAAATTTTGCCTCTCTATGCCATAGAATAGACTCTTCTCGAGTCTTGGATAACCTTCGCATAATTTCATAGTTTACTAACATTAATTTTTACCAATATCCAAAAATACATTATCTTCACTAGATGAAACGTTATATTCTTCTGCAACAGTCGTGTAAATGAGTTATATTCAGGAACAATGTTGCAATATTTTATATAATATTTATGTATTTGAATTGTGTTTTTTCTTTTCAAACATCAAAATCTTATTCATCCAAATTACTAACAAGATAGTTAATTATATCATATTTAGTTATGCTTCTTAAAAAATAACACAACATTTTTCTAGGATATTGATATATATAAACTTGTGTTTTTTTCAAGAACACAATACATTATTCTTCAATATTTACTAATACGTAATATTTTATGCTTCTTCATGAGCAATAGCATGGTAGTCTTCTAAAATATTTATATAACTTCGGTTGTTTTTTCAGTAACATCAATACTATATTCTTTTAGAATAAATATATTTTGTTAGTTAAGCTTCTTCAGGAGCATAAATATCATTGAATATTTGTGCTCTATTCAAAAAAATTAATAATATTATGCCCATGTTTGGTGGAGATTAAAATAAGATTTTTAGAAAATTTTGATAAAAATTGATAAAATGTATGGTTGAAAAGTTGTGAATCCCATTATAATATCTGTTTAAAATTAATTATTGACTTTGACTTAAATTATAATTTATATTATAATCCTTACAAAACTGGGGCTAATAGTAGCAATTAGATCATCAACTTTTCAAGTGTATAGTTGCGGACAACAAATTTCTTCGCCTCTAACCTGCATTGCATTTTACTGCCTCGATTTTTCATTTTTACATTTATATTTTACATTTAAAATCATATTTAAAAAATAAAAAAATATTTTTTAAAACATAAATAATTACTTAAATAGATGGCAAATGAGGATATTTTAATTCTCATCTCGCCTCTTGAAAACCCTCACGAGGCGGGGATGAGAATAGCCATCCAGTCCTATTGTCATGTTTTGATCGATTTTAAGTGACATCATTTATAAGAAGCTGGAAAAACTGTTGCTTGTTAGTTTTTTTTGACATCGACTTTAGGTGATTTTTAAATTACTCAAAATCGTTATAATATAATTTTGATCATTTATCTCAACCCATCAATTCGGTGTATTTTGATCGTTTATCATATTTACTTCTAGTATTATAACCCTTTATAAAATAATTATTTTCGACTAACAGATTTTGTTCAAAACTAAATCGTAAATGCAAATACATTAACTAAAAAATTATTTATAAGCAAAATATTACTTTATAATTAACATATTTTCTCACAAATAAAAAATTGATTATAAGATTAAAAATCACTTTTTGTAAATTTTTCACGAAGTAAAAAATACTACTAATATAAAAGATTACTTATAAATAAAAAAATCACATATTTGTAAAAAAATCTTTAGAAGTATAAAATTAACTTATAATTGTAAAATTTACTTATAAGTAAAAATACTAACTTGAAAATTTAAGTAAATATTTAACTTACATGTAAAAAATCAATTATAAGTAAAATATCACTTATGATTAAAGCATTTCAAGCAAAAAATTTTAAATTGACAAATTTCACTACGAGGCATATATATAATTTTATACTGTTTAAAAATTTTCAAATCCGTGGATAACAAACTCCTAAGTATGATTTGGAATTTTTTAAAAATCGCTACTAAAATCACTCAAAATCGGTTCATTAAAAAAGTTCTAAACCGATACTTTTAAAAAACGCTCGTAATCAGTACCCTAAAACTCCCAAGCAAGCCCTAGAAGGTTCCTTTCATGTGTTGACATTAAAAAGTCATATTAAAAAATAATGGATAAAATACGTAAATACTCCCAATCTACCATTCACCCTTGCCACATTTTTTGGCCTTCCCATGCCTTTGGTTCTCTCCGATCTCCAAATACCACTCTTCTTGCAACTAGTTGATATGTCTAGATAAGATGCTCAAATCAGAGCAAGAGGGAAAAATGTTATTTGAGAGGACATATTTAAATTGTGCATGCTTTTTTCTTCTGAGGTGGGGGTATTTTATAGATTTCCCTTCAGGTTTTGGTGATTCATTTGTTTAGAACAAATGATAGATGGAGTTCCATTATTTACTAGCTTGTAACTGTTTCTGTTAGAGTATCAAGTTTTATTCACTGGCTTATGTGTCTTAGTAGCTGCTTTTTGCCAATATGGATGGGAAAAATGTTTGCCCACTTTAAGCGAGCCTTTTATGCTCTTGCCTTTTATGCTTTTGTTCCTCCCACATATCACTTAAGCCTCATAGGCGTAGGGAAATGTTCATGGAGGTATTTCTTGATTCAAAAAATAGTCCTCGAAGCTCAATTTCATTATTTATATTGAAGCTAGGACTTTTATTATAATATGATATAGAGCGGCAAACTTACTGATGTCTTTGCCTGAACTTATTTTTTCATATTTTTTCGAGATGACATGGGTTTTGTTAAGAGGACATGTTTAAGATTGTCTTCACATTATGTACACTCTAATAGGCCTGTTTGCGATTTTCTAGGCTAATGACCCTATATGTGTTTAATGCACGTCGGACTATGCGTGGTTTTGTCCGTTTCTTTCAGGGATTCAGGGATTCAATCAGTCGCCCGTTCATTTTCAACGGTAATGATTGTGATCGACATATTTCAACGGTTTATACTTGTTGTCAGAATATATAAATATGTCATTACTTCTCTGGGTGTTCTTATTTTATCCTTTTTTTTATAGGTTTGGTTATAGTCCTTATCTTCTCCGATAGTTTTTATCTAGGTACGTGTTCTCTTCACCCCTTTCTCTTACGCTTTCTTCCCGATGTCCTCTTAACATGGTTCTCATAATGTACCTTATGATTCTAATTTGAGGAGTTCTCGGGTTGGAGATGATTTTTCTAGTGCTCATTTTTCTGTGGAAGTTCTATACATCGATGTGCTTCCTTATAGGACAGTTACTTATTCAGGTATATCCATCAACTGAGAAATTTTTGGGCAAATTGGTACTTTTCGACCTAATGTTGGGGTATACCATGAGATATGTAAACCTTCGAGTGAACCGATAGACCTTAGTGAGAGCGATGAAGAGGATTTTGAGGTTTCAGGGATTTTATGAACAAGACTTAGCCGAAACTAGGCCCGGCTTAATGTCTCTAATAACATTGAATTATTATATCCAGGACGATTTCAAATATCGGATCACCCTCCTCTGGTTGTATAGCTACTCATAAACATTCGATAGATATGGGACTTAGAGTCCCATTTCATTTTTTTTTCCGAGATGTTCTTTCTTCTTTCGATATTGTCCATTCCCACGTACTCCATATGGGTGGGTCCAACTGGTTGGATGTTTCTTATTGTGGGGATTTGTGGGTTTAGAAAGAGGATTTCTATCGTCTGTATTCCATTCTATTTACCTTCCCAGGCAAACGGGAAATAATGTGAGCCCTATAAGGGGTACCACTACCTTTCCTCTCGCTTTCCTAAGACATGACGAAACTTGTAGATACTCTTAATAGGTGCTTAACTTGAAGGAGAGTTTTTCTTTGTTCTAGGCAATTGGGGATTTCAACCTAATGACCTCAATCCTTCGGTTGTTATGCCTCGAACCTATGGTAAGTGCAGTAAATATTGATTTGTCACTTATCTCTTTGCTTTGCTTTGAATTTATATTATCTTACTATGATAATATGGTATAGGTAGACCACGTGTTTTGCTTCCCTATAGGTAAGATGCTTAAATTCATTTTATCATGTAAAAAAATGTATAATTATATGTTCGAGGTCAAGTCGACATTTTTTTTCTATACAGGTGAATGTATGATTATCTGTATTAGTGGGATGTGTAGAGAATGGTATAGAGCAAGGTTATAATTTTGTAAACTGTCGATATACATGATCTTGGAGTATGAAAAAGCATAGCTACGCTAGTAAGTTTTGTTTGTTATATTATTCTTTGCATGCTTCATGAATGATAATGGCCAATTTTATTAAGATTATTTTGTAAATAGATATTGCAGTCATGGTAAGAAATAGAGGTGAATGTAGTGGAGAAGCTAGAAGCCCAAGGAAAGAAGTAAGTACCACAAATAATAATAGAGATGTGGTTATTATAGACTAACGAAACTGATCAAGCACCAATCACAACAAATTCTGCAATTAATGCAATAGAGAGAAAAGGGAGAACAACAAAAGGCTGGACTCATACAACCATAACAAAGAGTTGAACAAATTGAGACAGTTAGAAAAATATTTAGAAAACTAAACCCTCTAAAATTTGCGGATGCATTACACTCAATTGCAGTAGAGGATTAGTTGAGAAATTTTAAAAACATGTTTAGATACTATAGAGTCTCAGAGGTAGAGAAAATGGTTTGCGCATCCTTTATCGTATGAGATAGAGCTGGACGCTGATGGAATAACATGAGCAGCATAAAAGATATCAATGCTATAAGTTGTGATAACTTTAATATTTTGTAACAAATATTTTATAGTTCGAGCCATGAAGATGAATGAATTTATACAGTTAAGACAATGAAGTATGATAGTAAGAGAGTATATTTGTAAGTTTGAACAACTATTCAGATTTGCTACCCACATGGTTAATACTGATATACTGAATGTAGAAATGTATCTTGAGGGACAAAGGCTAGAATTATATAGAGATGTAAGCATGGCACGAATTCAAGGTATTTCATATTCCTAAATAACAAAGAAATCATTAGTCGCGGAATAGATTGAATATAGAATTAACCGTACTTATGAGGCTCGATGATAGTTAAGACAAGGTCAAGGATAGCATTGGCCTAGAAATGACAAAAAAAAAGAGTATTCCAGGGCCAGAGTTAGAAGCCTAAGTTCAACCAAGACAAGGACAACAATATTGGGATAAAGGTAAGCATCTAAAGATTGATTAGGGTAAAGCCTCGACATCACAATTATCTTGCCCCAGATGTGGTGGATTATGTACTGGAGCATGTCTACAGAGACTAGGACATGTCATGTTCGTGGAAATGTGGGACATCTTGCTAGAGAATGCCTAGGTAATCCAAATCCTACAAAGCAGAATGAGGTATTAGCTAGGGAGTTTACTATTACTAGATCAGATGCTGAGATAAATTCATTAGTTGTAACATGTAAATTCTCTATCTTTGGTATTCCAGTACTTGTACTATTTGATTTTGGGGGCCATGCAATCATTTGTGTTTACTGAGTACATGGGAAGGTTGGGTAGGATACCTGATACACAAACCAAACTCATTTTATGGGCTTTTATATCCTTATATAAAATTGAGAACTCTATGTTGATTCAATTGTATTGAATAGGAGAGATTATGATATAATATTGAGTATGGATTGGTTGTTAAAATATCAAGCTACTATAGATTGTAAGAAGAAGCCAATAACCTTTCAACCTTTTGGGGATAAACCATTCATATTCAATGGGATTGGAAAAAGGTTCAGATTCCTAATTATATTGGCATTGAAAGTACAAATGTTACTAGATAGTGAGTGTGTAGGGTACTTGGTTAGTGTTATGGTTATTGAAACACGACACAATCCGAATCTTAGTGATATACCCATGGCACAAGAATTTTCAGAGGTATTGAGATACAATCAAATCATAAGATAAAGTTTGTAATTGATTTCATTCAAGGAAAACCTCCAATTTTCAAAGCTCCATATAGAGTGGCCTGAACGGAACTAGAAGAGTTAAAGTTACAATTATAAGAGTTGTTGGATAAATATTTTATTAGACCTGGTTTTTCACCGTGGGGTGTACCAATATTATTTGTTCGTAAGAAGGATGGTACAATAAGATTATGTATGAATTATCAAGAGTTGAATAAGGTAACAATTAAAAATAAATACCCATTGCCCAGAATTGATGACTTGTTTGATCAACTTTAGGGTGTAGCTATATTCTTGAAAATTGATTTGCAATGTGGATATCATCAACTAAAGCTAAAGAAAGAGAATAATCCTGAGATATCATTTAGTATGAGATATGGTCATTATGAGTTTTTAATGATGCCATTTGGGTTGACAAATTCCCCAAAAGCTTTTATGGATTTGATAAATCATGTATTTAAGGATTTTCTCAATAAGTTTGTCATTGTATTTATTGATGATATCTTTATTTATTCTCATACTAGAGAAAAATATGTTGAACATTTGATGATAGTGTCTTAAAGGACAAGTAGTTTTATGTCAAATTTAAGAAATGTGAATTTTGTTTAGGCAGAGTCTTAATTTTAGGACCTCTAATATCAGGTCATGGCATATCAGTTGATCTAAGTAAAATAGAGGCTATTAATAATTATCCATGACCTATAAACATTTTAAAAGTTCAGAGTTTTATGGTTTTAGCTGGATATTATCGAATATTTGTGGAAGGATTCTCAAATATAGCTTTTTCTTGGACAAAATTAACCAAAACGACTACAAAATTTGAATGGAAAGATGCATGTGAGCAAGGTTTTCAGGAATTAAAGAAAAGATTGACTTCAGCCCTTATTCTTTAGATTCCATTTGGTACTCGAGGCTTTGTGGTTTATAGTGGCACTATTAAAAATGGTTTGGGATGTGTATTGATACAAAATTGTAAATATATTGCATATGCATCGAAGCAACTTAAAAAGTATGAAAAGAATTATCCTATACATGACTTGGAGCTTGCTACAGTTGTATTTGCACTTAAAATATGGAGGCATTATTTGTATGGGGAAAGGTGTGAGATTTATACCGATCACAAAAGTTTAAAATATTTATTCACACATAAGGAACTGAATATGAGACAAAGAAGGTGATTAGAGTTAGTAAAAGATTATGATTGTGTTATCAATTATCACCCTGGTAAGGCTAACGTTGTAGCTGATGCGTTAAGTAGAAAATCGATATCTAGTGTTGCAACTATGATTGTGACTAAAAATTAGAATTGGCAGAATTGGAAAAATTGGATATTGAAATCGTATTGCAAGAATCTGTAGCTACTAAACTTATAGTATTGGAACTTCAGCTAACTTTATTGAATAGCATTTAGCAAGGGCAACAAGAAGATGATTATTGTTCCAAGGTAAAGAATGATTTACATGATGGGAAAATTTTAGACTTTTAGATATCAGAAAATGGTATTGTGGTGTAGAGGGCGATTGTATGTACCTGATGTAGAAAACATACAAGATGATATTCCATCTGAAGCACATACAACATCAAATTCTATTCATCTAGGAGCTACAAAAATGTATAGAGATTTGAAGTTGCATTATTGGTGGCCAAAAATGAAAGGTGATATAGTTGAGTATGTGGGACAATGTTTGACATGTTAGTAGATAAAGGTAGAACGTCAAAGGGCTGCAGGAATTTTACAACCATTACCTATCCCAGAGTGGAAATTAGAAAGAATCACAATGGACTTTGTGGTGAAATTACTGAAAATGGCTCAAGGATATGATTTTATTTGGGTTATTGTTGATAGATTGACCAAATCGGCTCATTTCATTCCAGTTTGTTCCATTTATTACATGGACTGATATGCATAGCTTTATGTACAAAAAATAGTTAGACTTCATGGTGTGCCATTAGCGATTTTTTTTTTACAGAGATCCTAAGTTCTTGTCACTCTTTTGCTAACGCTTACAAAAGGCTTTGGGAACACATTTATTTTTTAGCATAGCTTATCATCATCAAACCGACGGACTATTAGAAAGAACAATACGTATATTAAAAGACATGTTGAGGGCTTGTGTATTGGATTTCCAAAGTCAGTAGAGTAAATTTTTGCCCTTCACGGAATTTGCGTACAACAATAGTTACCAGGATAGGATTGGAATGACTCTTTATGAAGTATTATATGGTAGAAAATGTAGATCTTCGGTTTATTGGGATGAGGTTGGAGAAATGAAACTGTTTGGATTAGATATGGTTCGTTAAATGACTAAAGTTATGACACAAATACGTCAGTGGATGCGTACTGCTCAAAATCGACAGAAAAGTTATGCTAGTCAAATAAGTAGAATGTTAGAATTCACAGTAGGAGATTGAGTATTTTTGAATGTAGCATCAACGAAAAGGGTTATGCGATATGGAAAGAAAGGAAAATTGAGCCCAAGATATATTGGTCCATTTACTATTGTTGAGAGGATTGGAAATGTTGCCTACAAGCTTGATCTTCATTCATCAATGTCTGAAGTACACAATGTATTCCATGTATCCATATTAAGAGAATACATTGAAAATCCCTTTCATGTACTGAAGAATGAACTGATAGAGATAAAAACAAATTTGGCTTATGAAGAAAAGCCAGTAGAGATTCTTCAATGAGAAGTAAAACAACTTAGAAATAAGAAAATTCTATTAGTTATGGTATCGTAGCAAAATCAATCAATAAGATAAACTACTTGGGAAATCGAAGATGAGATGGAGGTTAAGTATCTTGAACTTTTTGGATGAACAAATTTTGAGGATACCCCGAACTTCACTTTACACACTTGGCCAATATAATTCATGCACTACGTGCTATTTACATTGTCATTACATTTGCATCAATAGTTTGAAATTATTTTCTCTTATTATGGTGCATTTGATCATTGAAGTTTTAAGATCTCTATATGGTGCATTGGTGAGGGGATTTGACACTTGCATCTATATTTGGTATTTTTATGGACCCCCCATCTCCTCCTATTCTAGTTTGGTGGCGTGCTCTATCAATCAGATCTGTAAAGATCAATACTGATGGATGCGTCAATGATGGTTTTGCGAGTAGGGGAGGTATCATCAGAGACCACGTAGGACAATGTATTAGGGTTTTCTCAGCTTCTATGGACCATGCTTGATATTAGAGGCAGAACTTCGGGCTATTCTTGATGGGATTTTACTAGCTCATGGACTTGGGTTTTTCACCGATTTAGGTAGAGTCTGATTCTACAGTAGCTATTCACTACATTACTAGATGGGGAGGACCATGGGCTATTCAGGGCATACTCAGACGTATCACAGATATTATATCCTTCGACAGATATACAATTTCTCACATTTACAGAGAAGGAAACCACATTGCAGATACTCTTGCTGCGGAGGGTTGAGATCATCGACGATATAAAATATATGGACTACATGACCTACCAAGACATATTAGTGCACTAGTACAAATTGACAGACATGGATTGCCCAGTGCCAAAATTTGATTTTTATTTTTACTTCCAATTCTTATTTTTTCCTTAATTTGCATTAGTTCTTTTTGTAAACGAAGTAGTACTTCCTTGTTTACTGCTTTAATATGCATCATTTATTTTCACTGTAAGGGAAGTAGTACTTCCTCATTTATTATTTTCATTATTGTCATGTAACCATGGTATTCCTCCGCCACAAGTGAGGACATATTAATAAAATTTCGGAGGTACCGCACTCCTTTAATAAAAAAAAAAATTGTAATCTTGAAAGTGTCAAAATCATTATTGGTAGAGTTACATGCTTTTAATTCGGTTGATCACAGTAACCCTAAACCCTAATTGAGTTTTTAACATATTTGGGACGTGTCACAAAAGTGACATGATCACAATATAATAATATAATGTTCACGGGAAGCTATAAAATAGTGAAGTGCAAATTGTTGAAGTTGGTAAAGAATCGGGCTCCAATTGGGTAAGGAATTGAATGAACGGTTAATGAATTAACTCTATTAAATATTTTAGGATCTTACAGCAATTAAATTAGGTTGTAGACACACTAAGATCGGTCAAAGACACTTGATTGTTTACTGCAAGGATGGGTGTAAAATCAATTTTTTTCTACAAAAAACCTCATGCTTGATGCTATTTGTCCTTTTATAGCCAATTTCTTCATTCCTAAGCATTATGCACAACTCAAGCTCCTTAAAGACTTCATATATATATACACTCCTACATAAGATATTAATTCCTTCAACTCAACCCCAATTGATTCCAAGTAAAAAAGAAAGCTAAGTTCTGGGCAGCTAAGTTAGTTCACTATTTGAGGTTTGTCATTATTATTTTTTACGGTTTTTATAAACCCTTAAACGTTTGAACTTGCTTAAGATCGTGTTGGGGTTCTTTTGGTGATTTTATGATGCCAAAAAGAAGGGTAATTGATTACAAGAACTTGAATAAACTCAACAGGAATTGAGATTTGATGTTCGTTGGATTTTGAGGAATCAACCTTTGATTTTGAATAATACTTCGAAGGGAACTTATATGTATCACATTGAATGTTCTTATATAAGATTTATAAGAATGGAAAAGAGTTTTGATAGGTTAGAACTTGATTTATGGCATGATAATGCAGTACAAACTAAAGACGGTCAAAGCTGCCAAATTCGATGTCCTGTAAAAAGGACTTAACTCGAGGTTGAAAATCCTGTACTTATGGTGAATTTAGGACATAATTACCTTCCCATACATTTTATAGAAGTGTGGGAAAAAATTGGAAATGAATGGATGTGGTTAAGGGTGTGAAAAGATGAATCAAACTAGACTGGGCAGCAATAATATTTAAAGGCAGATTCTGTCTATTTCCTAATTTCACATAGTCCAACTTTTACTTGTTCACTAATTTCCTCTAAAGCTTGGAGAATTGATTTGAATAAGGTTTGGGTCATTAGTGATACAATTAGATAGAGTTTATATTCATCGAACTTGAAAATAGAGGAAGTTATAGGCTCGTTACTTGAAGTATTATTGTTATGTAGATTATCTTGACAATTATGGTGGTGGTGTGAGAATGTGTGTGCTAATCTTATGAAATTGAGGACCATATTTAATATTAGATGGTACCATAAATTGTTTGCAGCCCTAAGTGGAAATGAGACTTGTAAGAATCCATTTACAACTATGACGCAAGAGCATAATATTCGTGAATATTCTCTATAGAGTGGATTTATTGTATATCATATGATGGTTATGATGATTGAGCATGTGGCTTCGAAATATATTGATTGAGTATGCCATTCATGAGCATTTGCATGTACATGCATGACATATGTCCATTGTTAAAAATCTAGCATACACGACATGATTGGAAAAATGAATTTACATTATAAAATATTTTATTAACCATTATTAGGGCATCGAGGCATGTGACATATGTTTATGTGACATGTTTTGGGAATCGTGGGTGAGACTTTCTGGGTAATCACGGGTAATTATGGGATGGGTATTTGGTGATCACGGGAAGCTAGACCACTTGATTGTGCATTTGTGATATTATGACTATTGACACCGCGGGTGGGATACTTCTTAGGTGATCACAGAGACAGTTAGGGGATGTACTTCTAGTGGTCGTAAGGACGGTCCAATCGATTGTGTCTATATCATATTGGCCATTTGATTATTGATATTGATATTGCATAGAGATCTATTCGGTGCATAGTAGGTAGGTCAAGAGTCCAATGAAAGGAAAATATTTCAAATGAAACTATTTCAGGTTGACTTTGATGAATATTTAAATATGATGCATTTTAGCATGATGTTTTAAAGAAATGACATGGCGACATATATTCATATTACTCATACTCATAGCATGCATGATTTTTAATTATTGGGCATTAGCTTACATAGTTTTTTCATTGTAGGTGACTAAAGAACTTCATAGAAGAAATGGTTAGCTGTGAAGCTCTTATAGAATTTCGAAGTTTGATGTATATAGATGACGACCTATAGGGTTATGTTGTGGGCTGTTGTATTGGTTTACAATCTGCTGTATTATATTTTGGGAACTCTATATTGTACATATATGACTTTTGAATTGGTATGGTTGATATTTTGTAATCTCAAAGTAAATATGTTGGAATATAATTATATAATCTTTTGGGCACGATACACTACATGAATATCATAGGTGATCAGGCGATAATACACGAGAATTTTATTGTGAATATGCTTATATTCATTTTATCATGTAAAAATATGTGTAATTATATGTCTAAGTTGAATCGTCAATTTTTGTTTCTATACATGTGAGTGTATGATTATCTATATAAATGGGTGTAACGAACGGTTGGACTAAGAAAGTCCAATCTTTGGAAGAAAAATATAACACACTCTAGTAGAAGCTGGATGCCCTTGAGGGGAAAAACCCCAATATAAAATTATGTGCAAAGTGCTGAGAATTATGCTAGCACAAAAGCTACTCTACTGGCCAATATTAGGAGGCTTTCCAAGAATTTAGTACAGACTAAGGTTAATAATTGAGCCTATGCCTAGCAAATCGACTACGAGATTATCAAGCTGAACGAGAAATTCCAAATGGCTAAAGTTGAGTATTTTCTCACAATAAAAGATCTTAATAAGGCGCAAGATAAACTGGTTTTACTCCATACAGAATTAGAAAGTTTCGAGGTGAAACTTTCTACTATGGAGTCCATATTAGCTGAGAGGAAGGTTTACAAAGCCAATTTGTTTGAAGAATCCATGCAGGAAGGAAAAAAAAGTTCTCGACATTATCAAGAAATTTTCATACTGAATCGAATATGAATTTTTTAAAGGTTCGTGAAGGGGGCCTTAGTGACACCTTGTCTTCTGAAATTTCTCCATTAGCATGTGGGGCTTTAAATGTTTCTCCTCTTTTTACTGAACTTTCTTAGTCCATGGATTCTCGGATTATTCCTCCTTGCGAAGTCATTGCTATAACTAAACCAGTTGACACTCATGTTAACCAATAGGATATAGCTTTGTTTAGCCTCTTGGTTAGTTTGGAGGAACACATTCTTTACTAGCACCATCTTTTTTATATATATGTAAGTTTGCATTACTTTTTCTCTTGTTTATTTAATATTGCATTTCATTTCTGTTTCGCAAGTCATTTATTTATGTTGGACTTTAGCCATATTTTGCATAAATGTACGTAAATAATTTTGTAAGGTAAACTCGTATACATTATACAATTTTTGCATTGTGCAACACAACATATCACTAAAATGACTTCGGTTGTGACATTCTTTTACAAGTACTTTTCTCGTAGTTGCACTGAATTTTTGTCATGATAAGTTTTTAACTGCAAGAGAATATGGGCTCGCCCTATGTATTTGACTTTTGTGGGATAGATTCTGGTTCAACTTTTCCTTGGCAGAATAGATCTCGCCTTTAAAGAAAATTTCGTTGGCGAGATAGACCTCGTCTTCAATTTAGAGCTTCGCTGGCGAAAAGGTCTCACTTTAAATTATATTTTCTTCGGCAGAATGGACGTCACCGTTAATTAGAATTTCATAGTAGGAAGAAAGGGGCTCGCCTTTCTACTTTTTGTTAGCACAGTTTTCGTTGCTGTGATTTCAGGTCCAGCTTTAGTTCAACCATTTTGTCACACGCTTCACCAATACTTGTAAAGTTATCTTTTACAAACAGATAGGCTTTTCAATCCATAATTCATAGCGTCAAATACTTGCTTTCCTAAACAAGGTTTTTAAGCATGTTCTTTTCACTTTTAATCATTAATGCGCTATTGATCACATGAGTCCTTGGGAATGCTATACCCATTGGAGTTTCACATTTTATGCACATATAATGAATGGATGTCACTGCCTTTAAGTATTTCAGGGTGGGCCTTTCGAGAATCCTATTGTATACAGACCTCCTGTCCATAATTAGGAAGTCCATATACCCATATAATATAGTAGGCTCATATTATATTTCTAATGCCAAAGTAATCTATCTCCTTAGGATCATACCGTCCCTAAAACTATAAATGGGTTCAGCTATAGGTACACAAAGATGACACACCTGCATTTGGTCAGAAGAGCTTCCAAACATAATATTTAAAGAGCTATCATTATCCACCAGCATACGGCTAACGCCATTACGAGCTATTACAGCCTTTAATACCAATGCATCAGAGTGGGGATATATGATCTAATTCTCATCATCACTATTAAAGGTAATTGGAAGATATGCAGTTTTAGGATTACCTAGAATCTAAAATATTTCTAGCATGGGCTTTTTAGCATCTCAGGCATAATTCATCTGCACATTCATGGTGTCCCCGTAACATAGGGTTCTCCAATTATAGTATGGACCTCTCTCGCTGGAGGTCGGGAGTTTAGGTTGTTTGCCGATGCTCGGAATGACTCCACATGCCTTGGGTATTTGTTGAGGTGCGGGTACTGCTATTTCGATAGCCTGGGTACATATGCCGAATCTTTTTTTTTGAGAACTCGCCCTTGCTCTATTTTCTTTCTATTCTCTATGGTGTCATCTGTTTGGATTTTGTTTTGTATTAACATACGAGCTGGTGGTCAGAAGTTGAATTCTTGTTATGGACATTGCGCCATATTGGGGTCACCATCAGCAAATCATTCCATAAGGCTTCTCGAGCTTTTTCAACAGATATAGTTTCGCAAGTGATCAACTCAGCACTAAATTTCACATAGTGGCCTTACGAGATTCACCTCCCTCGCGTCACATATCATTTGGCCTTGTAGTTGGGGCTCGTCCTATCCTACTTCCTGCTAATGCTCTTAGGAAGGATTGTTTCAACTGTGGCCAGCTCTGGATTGAGCCCAACGGTAGCTTGCAGTACCAATGTTTGGCAGATCCATCCAATGTCAAATGGAAACCCTAACACTTGAGTGTAGGACTTACTTTCTTCAATCACATTTACATCATATGTTAAGAGATTACGATTTTATTGTAATATAGTTATCATAGTTTTAGTTTTATCTTCATATGAATCTGAATAAATTTGGAGAGATAAGATTAACAAGTTGGTTAGTCAGTTAGGAGTTGTTCCTTTTATTTCTCTAGAGTTTATATTTAAATCAGATGATTCCTAGACCTTACCCATTGAAAATTCGTGAGTGAAACTGTTTAGTTGACATATCTCTTGTTGCACTGTTAAGTTATTAGAATACCTAGACCTTCCCCGTTTGAAAATTCTCTTGATCTAAGATCGNCCTAGAGCTTACCCGTTTGAAAATTTCCTTGTTCTAAGATCTTGAATCTTACCAAACCCTGAGAATCTAAAATGGTGTATATTTGCGAACCTAGGTCTACTTTGTGTAGCTTAAATGTGACCTTGTATTTTCGATTGATTATTAAAAATGACAACGTACAATTTTGATTTGAGAACTTTTAACGGAAAAGGTGATTTTTCAATCTGACAACAAAAAATGAGAGGTATTTTGGTTCAACAACAAGTTTCAAAAGTCATTGATGGCAACTTTCCTGCTGATTTTTCAAAAGAACAAAAGGAAGAAGCTGATGAGCTTACTTATATCTCAATTATTTTAGACTTGGCTGACGCAGTTTTAAGAAAAGTGGGTAAACTGAAAATCACTAAAGAACTTTGGAAAAAATTAAAAGACTTGTATTTGCTCAAATCTACTTCAAACAAGCTTTACTTACGTGAGCATTTTTTCAATTTCAAAATGGATTATTCAAAAGATCTTGATGACAATTTAGATGTATTTAACAAATTTGTTCAAGATATTGTTAAATGTAGAGAGTCAGTGTGAAACTTATAAGGATATTATTTTGCTGAATGCCATACCTGATACTTATAAGAAAGTAAAAATGCTATTAAGTATGGTAGAGACACTTTGACACCTGAAAATGTTGTTGACTCCTTAGAAGTAAGGAGATTGAGATTAGAGCTGAAAATCATGACAGGAAAAACGATGAGATTCACATGATGAGGTGTAGAACTCAATTTAGAAATAACAGTCATGATGGTTACCAAAGTAGTGGTGAGTCTAGTAGTAATTGAGGTAGAAGGAAGAGCAAATCTAGGATCAAGGTTAAGAAATGCTATGGCCGTAGGAACATGGGACATTTTATAAAGGATTGCTATAAAGAGAAGAATAAGCAAAATGGTAAAGATAGAGATGAGGTAATGTGTTGTCGTCTATTTTCGATAGTTGTGATGGTGAGATCTATATGATTACAAGTCCTATTCTTGCTTCATTGAATTTAACTACCAATTCTCATTTAAATGAATGGATACTTGATTCTGTTGCATCTTTTCACATGATATCACAAAAAGATTGGTTTGAGAATTTGCATGAATCAAATGATGGACATGTTGTGTTGTGTGACAATTCTGCTTATAATGTCGTTGGCATTTGTGATATTACTTTAAAGTTTGATACTAGCTTTGCGCATACTTTAAAAGATGTTAGGTATATTCCCGAATTGTCTAGAAATTTAATTTCAGTAGGAAGACTTGAGAAAGCTGATTTTACCGGTAAAACTGGAAATGGAATTTTGAAATTGATTAAGGGTGCAATTGTCTCTATTAAGGGAATTAGGAAAAATGATATTTACATAACTACTAGCGAAGTGATGAAAGGTTTAAACTCCTCTATCTCTTCTACTAAGGCTGATCACACACAAAAATGGCACAATAGACTTGCACATGTGGGTATTAAGGGGATTAAACTTCTTAATGAAAAATGTGATTTTGGAAATGACTGTGTGTCCGATTTATCTTTCTGTGACCATTGTGTGCTTGGTAAACATTATAGAACTACTTTCTTTATGAATGTTCATAAAATTAAAGGCATGCTTGAATATGTGCATTCAGACTTGTGGGGTCCATCTAGCAGTCCCACCTTGGGTAGAAATAAGAATTTCTTCTCTATTATTGATGACTACACTAGAAAAGTGTGGGTTTATTTTTTAAAGGATAAATCCGACACTTTTAGTAGCTTTAATAATTGGAAAAGACAAGTTGAAAACCAAACTGGTAAGAAGATCAAGTTTTTGAGAACTGATAATGGCCTAGAGTTTTGTAACACTGAATTTGATGACATGTGCAAGAAAAATGGAATAATAAGACATAAAAATGTCCCTTACACTCCCAAACAAAATTTGGTAGCGGAAAGGATGAATAGAACCATACTTGATAAAGTACATTGCATGATATTAAGTTCTGGAGTCCCAAAGTCTTTTTGGGGAAAATATGTTATGATGCTTGTTATTTGATTAATTTGACTCCATCTGCTGCATTGAATGGTGATACTCGCATGAAAAATGGTCTCGTAAACTAAGTGATCTTTCTATGCTTAGAACTTTTAGTTGCACTGTATTTTCTCATTAGAGTGAGGGAAAGCTTGAACTTAGAGCTAGAAAATGTATTTTTCTAGGTTACCCTGAGGGTATCAAGGGGTACAGGGGTACATGTTGTGGGATAGAAGCCAAAAGGGGGTTAAGATCATTGTGAGTAGAGATGTTACATTCGGTGGGAGTGAAATGCCATGTCTTAAAGTTGAATCTGAACCTGTGAGTGAGGAAAAATAAGGTGAAGAAAGTAATTAGTTGAAGGTGGAGTTAGGGAAACCTAGCACATCCATCCCTATTACACAGAGTGAGGTGGTGACTCAGGAACAAATAGATATGGAGAATAGAGAGGAAGTAGTAATAGAAGAACAACTTGAAGATGAGAATCCTCTAACAGATTCTAACTTAGCTAGGAATAGAGAGAGGAGACAGTCTAGAGCACCCATAAGATTTGGTTATGAATCTGAGCTAGCTTTTCATCATGTGAGTTATGAGGAATTAGCTGATAGGGAGCCAAAGACCTTTGAGGAGGCAATGAAAAGTGAACAATCTGAAGAGTGGTTTAAGGCAATGAAAGATGAGATAAGTTCTTTAGAAAAGAATCAAACTTGGGAGCTAGTACCTAAACCTAAGAATAAATGTACTGTTGATTGTAAGTGGGTATTTAAGGTTAAGAAGGGTACTAGCGCATCTGAACCCTTAAGGTTTAAGACTAGGTTAGTGGCCAAGGGGTACACTCAGAAGGAGGGGGTTAATTACAACGAGATTTTTTTACCTATTGTTAAGTAAACTACTATTAGGGTCATACTTGCATTGTTAAGTAAACTACTATTAGGGTCATACTTGCATTGGTTGCGCATTTTGGTTGGGAACTTGAACAACTTGATGTAAAAATTGCTTTTTTACATAGTGAACTTGATGAGCATATCTTTATGAATCAACCAAGAGGTTTTAAAGACAAATTAAAACCTGATCATGTGTGCTTCTTAAAAAAAAAATTTATATGGCCTAAAACAATGACCTGACAGTGGTATAAAAGATTTGATTCTTTTGTACTATCCATAGGGTTTCATCGTAGTAAGTTTGATCATTGCCTTTACTTCCAACATAATGATGCTAATAATGACAATGTGTTCTTATTGCTATATATTGATGATATGCTCTTAGTTGGTTCATCACCTAAATGGATAAGTGACATAAAAATAAGTTTGAATGGTGAATTTGACACGAAAGACCTAGAAAAGGTTAAAAGAATCATAGGTATGGAAATTGAAAGAGATAGGTCAAATTTTGTCATGTTATTATATCAATCCTCATATGTTTCAAAAGTATTAAAGAAATTTGGCATCCATGATTGCAAACCTGTTACTTTACTTATAACTAATCATTTTGTATTATCTAAAGATCAAGCTCCATGTACTGAAAAAGTGATAGAATACATGAGTAGAATTCCATACTCCAATGTGATTGGTTCTATTATATATTTGATGGTTTGCACTAGACTAGATTTAGCTTTTGCTATTAGCACTCTTAGTAGATACATATCTAATCCTGATCCTGAGCACTGGGAAGCCTTGAAATGGATGCTAAGGTTCTTAAAGGGAACTTATAATATAGGTCTAAGATTTGGTGTCAATAATGAGGGTATTAAACTAAGGGGTTTTGTTAATGATGACTATGCTGGGATAGGGATAATAGGAAATCCACTTCTTCTTATGTGTTTACTTTGTCTAACTCTTGTGTTAGTTGAAAATCACAGTTACAACACATAGTTGCACTATCCAAGACGCAATTTGAATACATCGCTACTACTAAAGCTATTAAAGATGCTTTATGACTTATGGTCGTCTACGTGAACTTTGTACTTTAAAGGATTATGTGGTAGTATATTCTGATAGTTGGTCCTCTATACATATGCAAGAATCCTATTTTTTACAAATGCACCAAACACATTGATGTTAGATTACATTTCATTAGAGATATTGTGTCACAAGAAGTTGTAAGACTTGAGAAAATACACACACAATATAATCCCTCAGACATGGGCACTAAAGTGCTACCGTTGGTGAAGTTTAGAAGTTTCAAAGATCTTCTAAACGTCAATGGAGGTAAATAATTTTCAATTTTATTGGTTCTCTCTTTCAAGATTATTACTAATGCGTAATAATTTTATAGGATTTTAAAATATTTAAAATTCTCACCTTGAAAAGGTTTGTTTTTTGGGAAGAATGTGAAAAAAGTGTGCAAATTTATACAGCTGCATATTGGGCAGTCTCAATTGATGCTAGAAAATCCACTTTTGGTTATGGTACATTTGTTTGGGGAAATTTAATTACATAGAAAAGTAAAAAATGTGTAGTAACAAGAAGTAGGCAGAATTTCAAGCATTAGCCCATGGAATGTGTGAAATAATTTGGATAAGGAAACTATTAGAAGAATTGAAGTTGCTGTGTATGAAGCCTATGAAGGTTCTTTGTGATAACAAGGCCGCGATTAGTATTGCCTATAATCCAGTCCATCTTGATCGCACCAAGAACATGGAGATTGACATGCATTTCATAAAAGAGAAAATTGATAATGGTGACATATGTGTTCCATTCGTGCCATCCAAGGAGCAGGCAGCAAATATTTTTACGAAGGGTGTAGTAAGACAAGGCTTTAAGATGTGCAGACAAGTTAGGGATGATTGATATCTTCACACGAACTTGAGGGGAAGTGTCGAGAGGTTACAATTTTATTGTAATAAGGTTATCATAGTTTTAGTTTTATATCTTCATATGAATTTGAATAAATCTGGTGAGATAGAAAATCCAGTTGGTCAGTAAGTTAGGAGTTGTTCCTTTTATTTCTCTAGAGTTTATATTCAAATAAGACGAGTCCTATTTTTTTATGGGATCTGATATTGTATTCCCCTCTATTTAATAGAGGTATTAATGTGTAACAATATAATTTTAGAGTTTATCAAATTAGTATCATACACTCGCACAAGTGGTACATAGGATCACATTTTCCACTATATTTCTCCACGATTGAACGGATGAATTTATCTAAAATTGGCTCCTCCTTGATCTCCACAGAAAGTAGTAGATGCTTATCATCATCATCTAGGTGTACGACCTTGCAGGTCGATCCTCGCGTTCCTCATATAAAGAAGTGTTATATGAGGCTATTGATCAAGCTATCCATCATCCGATCTTCCAAATGACTGTGCTTTTTGTCATATGAAATAACTTCTTTTGCAAACCTTTCCTTGGCAGACTTGTTCATGCGTCGCCATTTATGTCGCCTCTCTGGTGCACTATCGCGAGCTTTTGACACCTACTGATTGCTACTATCATTGCAAAAAGCACTGTTAGTAGGATCCATCTCATTTTCTCCAGAGTCGCTATGCACACTAGCTTTCATGTTCTCAACCATGGCCCGCAGAACTGTATTCATTGCTGTTAGGGACTTTAGTCTCTCCGCCATTTCCTATATGTTTTTAATCATGAACATCTTCTTTTGCAAGCGGCGACTTTGTGCAGGAGAGATGCCGGCTTGTATTTCTTCTGGAGTTTCCTCTAGTTGTCTGTTTAGGATTAGCATTGCTGTCTAACAGACAGTCACTGCACTTCCGACTCCAACCTCTAATGCTTTCACTTCTTCTAGTTTCTCCTATATTTGACTCATTTCCTCATGTATCAAGAATTTCTCAACTACAAAAGAGACTTGTGGTTTACTTTGTTGTAGATTCTCACAGACAACATCAATTTGTTGACAATGTGTTAGGTAAATTGTTGTCAAATGACCTCCCGAGCAATGATGTAAGTTATTTTTTATTCAGTTGGCATCGACCAAGTGACTGAAGTTGTATATCGACACCACATTTTTTAAAACCAATCATATAATCTACGTGGACCATTTGAAGCAGCCTAATTAAATTAGTGTTGTTCATGGCCTAACCCAAAACTTGGATGGCTTTTTTTGGTTGATAGGCCACTTATATAATTCCTATTGGGCCTTATTATTTCCTAACCTAAAAGCACTTACCTAACACCCTTCTATATATGCAGCCCCGTTACTCAATGGTTTTGATGATTAAACCCGAGCAAGAGGAGAAATTTCTATTTGAAAGAAAGATATTAGAATTGTGCATGCTTTTTTCTTTTGAAATGGGAGTATTTATAGATTTTCCTCAAGACTTTAGGCAATTCGATCATATAGAATAAATGACAGTTGGCGACCCCTATTGACTAGCTTGTAACTGCTTATGTTAGAGTATCACCTTTTATTCATTGACTTACGTGTCTTAGTAATGGCTTTTAGCCAGCCTTGATCGGGGACCATTTTGAATGAGACTTTTGCGCTTTTGTTCCCCTTGCAAATTTCTTGATTCAACATTGTTCTCAAAATATTTTTAGTCAACTGATCCTACTTAGTTATCTTTCTCGCTCTGCCGCGCTAAAACCGTATTTGGGCAAAAATCTAATATGTTAGCTGTCAAATTGATACAAGCTTAAAAGTAGGGGACTCAGGTGCCAATGAAATAAATGCTGGGGATTCAAATGCAATGTTTACTTATTCTTTGAGTAACGAGTGCATAGGCAAATATGGTTAGGCACACCAGATCCTATGAAGGCAGCTTTAGAAAACAAACCTTGACAATGGTTTTGCCAGGGTGCCACTCCGGCATATGGCTCCGGCATATGCTCCCATAGTTGTTTATATTCGGGTGGAAAACTTTTGTTCTGAATGCAATCTG
>CAIGRB010009169.1:29170-40486 GCA_903798255.1 Fraxinus quadrangulata
ATCATATAATCTACGTGGACAATTTGAAGCAGCCTAATTAAATTAGTGTTGTTCATGGCCCAACCCAAAACTTGGATGGCTTATTTTGGTTGATAGGCCACTTATATAATTCCTATTGGGCCTTATTATTTCCTAACCTAAAAGCACTTACCTAACACCCTTCTATATATGCAGCCCCGTTACTCAATGGTTTTGATGATTAAACCCGAGCAAGAGGAGAAATTTCTATTTGAAAGAAAGATATTAGAATTGTGCATGCTTTTTTCTTTTGAAATGGGAGTATTTATAGATTTTCCTCCAGACTTTAGGCAATTCGATCATATAGAATAAATGACAGTTGGCGACCCCTATTGACTAGCTTGTAACTGCTTATGTTAGAGTATCACCTTTTATTCATTGACTTACGTGTCTTAGTAATGGCTTTTAGCCAGCCTTGATCGGGGACCATTTTGAATGAGACTTTTGCGCTTTTGTTCCCCTTGCAAATTTCTTGATTCAACATTGTTCTCAAAATATTTTTAGTCAACTGATCCTACTTAGTTATCTTTCTCGCTCTGCCGCGCTAAAACCGTATTTGGGCAAAAATCTAATATGTTAGCTGTCAAATTGATACAAGCTTAAAAGTAGGGGACTCAGGTGCCAATGAAATAAATGCTGGGGATTCAAATGCAATGTTTACTTATTCTTTGAGTAACGAGTGCATAGGCAAATATGGTTAGGCACACCAGATCCTATGAAGGCAGCTTTAGAAAACAAACCTTGACAATGGTTTTGCCAGGGTGCCACTCCGGCATATGGCTCCGGCATATGCTCCCATAGTTGTTTATATTCGGGTGGAAAACTTTTGTTCTGAATGCAATCTGAAATTCATCCAAATGAATAAGAAATGAAAACATCGATTATCAAAAACACTCTAAGCGGGAATTAAACACTTTATATCAAGAATTACTTGAATACACATATACAACTAAATAATGTTTGTTATTTTGAAACAGAAAGGAACAGAATAATTGAAATATGATGGGATGGATAATTAACATATCTGACCCACCTTAGGAGGCTTGAAAGGGTAATCCTGGGGAATATGGATGGCAAGTAAGAAAACTCCGCCGGCATATGGACTGTCCGGAGGACCCATGATTGTAGCTTGCCAATGGGACAAGTCCTCATCAACAGGACCTGAAATTTATAGCGGAAAAGCAAATGAGCAACAAACAAAATAAATAATAATAATAAATAAATAAACTTAGGGTGATATCCCATACCGAAAGGTAAACTGATCGTGAACATATTTAAATAGATCTTCATCAAAAAATTGCAAGTGGCCATATTTCTCTTCAAGCCGGTATCTAAATTCGACAGAAACTTTAAATCTAGTTTCACTAAATTCAATATTTATGATAAATTGGACTGCAATTTTAGTTTTTGATTTTATGCATTGAAACTTTTGCTTCTGGTCAAAATGTATTACATTATTTATGAGTCTTTATACAATTTTACCTTGGTATCAAAACCTATAAGGTTGTTTCCTTGCATTTTATTACTCAAAATGGACTATAGTAATGAAAAATGCTTGTATGCCTCTTTTGATGAAACTTGAGATATTTTTAATAGCATATTACAAAATATACAACATTAATTCAAGAATTCATGACATAGATCATATATACGAATTTCAAAATATTTAATTTTATATTCTTGGAGAAAAGTGAAACCCAAATTGAATTAAAGAAAACTTGAAAATAGTTACAGCTTCATTGTCATTGACCTCCGTGCATTAAAATTGGGTTAGAAAGATCTTTCGATGAGCTTTACAATCATTTAAAGAACTCTTAATTCAGACATAAAACAAGGAAGTTATAGGCTTTCAAACTTTTGTGGAAGGGGGGGGGCACCAGGTTTTAAAAATCAAAATCTTTTGTGCGGGTGCATGTGGGCACGAGAGGGGATATTTCACAATTTTAAAAATTATGTTTTCATCCCTGTAATATTCTGGATTTTCCGTGTATTAAGCATTATATTTTTAGATGATTGGAATATTTTTTTTATGAATTCAACATTTAAAATAAATTTACAAATACATGAAATGTATTTTGGACTCAATTAAAATCTGAAAAACTTATATTAAATCTAAAATATTTATTTAAGAATTCTGTTACCTAGTGAAAATTTTTCTAGCTGCTCAAGTACATTGATTATCATGTCTTATATGTAAAGAAATACTTTGAAAGTATTTTAAACTCGTTTCCTATGTCAATTTTTTTTTTAAAAATTATATTTAAGTCTAGAAAAATATTATTTTATTCTCCAATTTTTTTAATTTAAATAATACAGTTCTTACGTTCTTGAGTGGTGTTGGTCTTGATGTGGTTGTACGATCCATTGCTACACTTCTTGTTTTTCGTGAAGAGTTCTATGTGCATTCTAAGATAACATACTAAAAGATTACGGGTACAAACTATGTCGAGTAGCTATGTGCTTCTAGAAATTTTGAAATGGATCTGATGGTAACTTTATAGAACATGTGAAGCGTCTAGAAAGAGTATGTGACACTATATTTTGGGGCATTCTTATAGTGAGAAGCAGAATATGAGCATTCTAATGTTCACTTTCCATTTGTTGGGATTATGTTGTAACATATATTATGATAAGGTTAAGAATTTGTGTAATAAAAATTAATTGATGGAAATTTTATCCTCTTTTATGTTTGAAATTATTTTGAAAGAGAATTAAATTATGATATCTTATTACATTACATATTGTATTTGGATAAATGTACATATTTATGTCGAATCACATATTATCAGATTGCTTTATTGAATTAGTGACATTCTTACTTAGATATATTGATCATTGATTGCGTGGTAGTTTGGTGTTTGGAAGATTTAGTGAGAATTTCATTTAAAACTATTTATTCCACCAATTTAGTTGCAGTTATATGGTTGGTAGAATTAATGTAATTCTCACCTATAATTAATGGAATTCCGAGTTATGAAATTAAAATTATGACAGTGAAGTGTTAGGATTGAGATGATGATTAGGAACTTAGTGAATTTTCGACCATGTGTCTAACGTTGAACTATCGTATATATTAATTTTGCATAAATGCAAAATACTACATGTGCATAAATGGACACTGCTGAAGAATATTGTTATCTCTAGCAATATTTGGTATATAGAACATTAATACAACATTTCACACAATAAGATGTTTGGTATATAGAACAACATAATGCTTCAGAGAGCAAATAACGTAATAGAAGACCTGGTGTGGGACATACCACTTTGAAGAATATAGATCAAGAACTTTGTCAAGTATGAGAAAAGATAGATCTTAGTGCTTGTGCATTTATTTTGACGAGTTCTACGATAGATGATCTTATTATTAAATGTGACTTGGTTGTGATGATTAACTTAGTATTTAATATATTGTCACATTTTCTTATATGAATAGTAAGTTCAAATTGGTTCTTCCCAATAGTTGGGAACTTTAAAGGTCAACATGACTTATAAATTGAAGCATAATTTCTTTTATTGACACTACCCATTGTGTTGAGCTAGGGAACATGCGACTTGGTATTGCTAAGCCTCGAAGACATGCTTATGTAGCAATGCGCTAGTTCTCGTAAGACTTCGGATCTTAGTATTAAATGAGCTAGAACAAATGTGGAAAAAATAAGGAGATTGAAAAAGGGACCAAGAAAAACATATAAGATAGAAAGGACATGAAAGTGATTTGATTGAAGATAAATATTACAAGAGTTCAAGTGCTTCAACTATAATTATCTGAATCAGTGCTTAAGCTAAAGGATACAGTTACTAAAAATATTTCTCTTAGTATTATTTCGTGCCAAATACTACTTCTTGAATCTTATTATATGTGGATAGTGGACTCAAGAGTTAGAAATCACTTTATGTGAGATAAAGATGTATCTTTAGTCTATTATTGAGACTTTTAACTTGATATGAAATAGGTACATGTTAATAATGAGGGTAAAGGTTTACACGATTGGTACATGCAACATAGAGTTGCAAGGTACACAATGTAACCTCTTATTTGATATCACAATGTCACGAAAGATTACTGAAATTGATCTCAGTTGTTGTTCTAATAATAGTCTTTAACTTTAACCTTTTCGTTGTAGTTCTGTTTGCATGGTGATATTCATTATGATTCTAGATATTTTTGTGTAATGGTTCGATGTATTGATTTGTGCACAATATATTTTTTGAAAAACTATTCGAAGGCAATAAAAGCTATAGAGATGGAATCTCATGTTTCCATTACATTTAGCCCTTGTTTGGCCACCACTAAATTTTAATTCATTTTTCTCTCCTATTATTAACCACGCATTCTCTCAATAAAATAATATTACATAAATCCAAAAATTCTCCTTACTTTTAACCACACATTATCCAAAAAATACTATTCAAATATCAATTTTTTTCAAATAATGAAGCTCAAAAAAGGGCTTATAATGGATTCACGCATTTGAGTTGTGTTTCTGATTTTCATAAGTTGAATGCATTGCATTGATTCAAACTCTACTTTCATGGAGTAGAAGATTAGATTATGAAAGTCAAGACCTTGAGAATTGTTGGAGAGCGTGAACCTCCATAACGAGAGTTCAATGATCTATGTAATGAATGATAAACTTCTTACGAATTGACTATTCCTAATTCACCAAACTATATGATATATTGGATAGAAGCGATATTGTATAGCAAAATGTGGTGAAGTTCAAGATTATGGAGCCTAACTTACTCGTTTCCTTTTTGGTGGGAGAATGTTTCTTAAACTGCTACTTGTCACTCAAACGAGTTCTATCAACACTAGTACCTTCGATTATTGTATTAGCTTTGGACTTGTAGATGAAAAATGTGGGTTATCTTAGACTTATGGTCATCTATATAAGTTCCAGATTTTTCCAAATGAGTTTGGAAACATTAGCTTGATAAGATAGGAATATATTATATGATAAACACATGACATTCCAAACGGCCATAAGTAAAAGTTTAGGTGGATACATAATCACAAGATGTGAGGTTTGAAATTCTTCCTAGTAAGGGAGAATGTGTTTGGAGAATATTTTTTGGGATTAGATAATATTCTGTGATGGCGAATTAGTTAACATACACATGAGTTGTTTTAAACTTTTGATTCAAGTAGGATCAATCTAATCGGATTTCGAGTGAGAGCAATCTTATTTTAGATATTCTTGGTTTACCAAGACTCTTTCCTTATTGGAATATAAAGAGAAAAAATCAATGAAAGGTGATAGAAGTATAGATGAAGTGTAGAAAATTCAACCGAATTTGGGATGTGGTAGATGTTCTAATTAGACATAAAAAACTATTGAAAGTGATGAAAGTATATACGGTGTTTAAAAAATTCGACCAAATCCAAATGCAATGGGAGTTCTGATTAGAAATCAATTTTTATTTGAGAACATTTGAGTTTTTAAAATATTAACGGAAGGCTAATGGGTTATGATAGATAAGGACCTTTTTTTTTTATCGAAAAAAGGTTATTCCCGACTTGAGGTTATTGAGTGTGATAAACCTTTTTCATAGCAGTGAGTTCATTTCTATGTGCCTATGTTAGCCATAATAGTGAGTTTAAATTTAGAGTTACACCAAATAGATCTAGAGATTGTGTTTTCATTCTCAATTGAGAATTCATTGAAGAGATCTAGATGAACCCACTTGTATGCTTCAGTTCGAAGTCATTTACAATTGCGGTCATTTCATAATTATACTTGTGGCCTGATGCAGTCATTTTGATAGTGGTACTTGGATTTTTGATAGTTTAAATATCGTACGAATTTCATTTTATGGATGAAGAATACTGTATTTATGTGAAGGTTTAATGGTAGACTGTAATTCTAAATTTTTTGTGTTGATGATGTACTGGTTAAGTATGAGAAAGAGTATATTGAGAGCATTTAGAAATGGTTGTCCTCAACCTTTGAGACAAAGTATATAGGTTTGGAAAATTATATACTTTGTGTTATAATATTAATTTTGTCTCTTGCTCTGTCACAAGAGTTGTATTATAAAGATTTTAGAATGTTTCTAACTAGAGAATGGTTATCTCATTGATAAGTCTATATGAAAAGATGACATTTGAGTCGTATATGTCCAAAGACTCCAGAAATGAACAAAGAAACATCTAAGAAACTATATTTTAGTACATTTAGGAGATTGAAGTATGCTATCATATATAATATTCCTAACATTTGTCATGCCGTGAATGTAGTTAGTAAGTATAAATGTAATCCTTAGAAAGGATATTTTGATACCTAAAGGGTACCATTATTTATTCTATTTGTTATTGAGGGAATGACTCAATAGAAGAAAGAGGTTTGTAACCTTAGCTATTAGTTCAATCTACTCTTCTCCATTCCATTGCTAACAAGAAGGCAACAAAGGATATGAAAAGACGTAACTAGGAGCGAAAGACCTTGTCCAGGACAAATAGTTACAGACTTATGTGCTCTTGCATTATAAAGTAGCAAGAAACAAATTTGCTAGCTTACAACTTAGCAGCATAAGAAATTGTTTGATATAGATGTGTTGAACATCTAATGATACTAATTAAGAATATGATATTCATGATAGTTATTTAAGTATCACATATAAAGGAGCGTTCGAAGTATCATGATCGAATTAAACACCTGAAGGTATTTCTTTGAGGTACATCAGCAAAGATGGTGTCTTCTTGGTAATATCGAATCTTTCGAGTTAAATATAATATGATACTTTGTGTATCTAAAAACTATTCTATATGCTCATAAATGAATAATTTTGAGTATATGTGTAATCTATTATTACAATTACATATAATAACTTATATGTACTTATAAAGTGGACCTTGCTACACATACATTAAACTTTACATAATAATGGTTACGCAATATCACATGTTACTTTATCATTTGTCAGTTTAAAATACAGTCAACTTTTCATTCAACCTTTTTCCCTCCACATCATTTTGTTTAATCTCTTATGTACCATTTTTATGTATAAAAAGCCTAATCCTTAAAACGTTTGTCAAATAGGTTGAGATTGACTCACTCACACGATCGATTATGGTGTTGTGTACATTATATGATCTCCTTCATGAAGAATCAAGATGAGATTATTATATTTAATCAAAATGGATTATGCTATCCATTAAACCTATTTAGTAACTAAATCGAGTTCTTAATTTTAGATTGCATGAAGAAATGAATGTAAGGAGAACTCAAATAAGTTATCGAGAATATGAACTTGGATATTTGTAAGGTGTTATTTTTTTTAAAAGAATATAACATACGTCATAAGAGAGTGATAAAACACTATAGTACGTGTTTCATACCATATGTGCTTTTATGACCAATGTGGGGGAAAATGAGTAACTATATCATTGCTTCCTCATTTTGTGAGATCCTAGGTTTACATAACCTCTTTATACCCTTATGACTTTTGATATTTTTGGAGATTTTATTTCCATATTACTAATTTAGCATATTGCTAGTAACTATTATTGATTCAGTTTGATGTAACATGTTTAGGAAATCACCTAATATAGGTGAAAAGATTCGAGTAGGAAAGGAAAATAATTTTGACTAATATTTTTGTTTGGATTCACTAGTTGGACAATTATATTAATCATTTATGATGAAAAACACAATTGTGAATATAAGAACACACGACTTAGTTCAATATGTTTAATAAATATTCGAGGGATCGAAAATATTTGAATTCGTACTGAAAATTGATATTCTGTGTATAGTGAGATGTGATATCATTCCCCTTATAGAGCTACTATATATTCTTAACTAGTGCATAACATTTCGTGCTCTAAGCTACTCGCGGGTTGCACGATCCATTTTTCAGTACGAGCTTGTGTGTGCTAGATTTTTAGACAAATCTAACTGATGATTTCCGGTTAAGCCCATCACGTGTGATATGATTCCGGGACATGCAATCATTTGGTCGGGTCACGAAGTCCAAAACGAAGAAGTTAACATGCCAAATACCAAGTTACATGTTGGGCTCGGTAGCCAACACGAAGTGGTTCACAGTAATTCAAGCAAGTGTCTTGGAGCTGAGGAAGAAGCCTATGTGACAACATAGGGAAAAAGGCATGCGGTCGCATGCCTATATGTAGGATCAAAGGGCTGGCGTTTAACCTGATCTATACGACCGCATAGATTTATACTATGCGGCCCCATAGTACATCCGGCTAGAGAAATTTTCCTTTTTTTCTCAAGTTTCCTTATTTCATTAGAGTTTTAATTTAGATGAATATCTTATGTAATCTTTTAACATCAATTTCATGTAGAGTAGGTTTTTTATAGCTTCTTATAAATAGGACCCATATTACTCATTGTAAAAAAAAAAAAAAAGAAGATTTTTTTTGTTGGTGATTAATATCATAATTGAGGTTTCCCTCTCCATTGGTTGATTTAACTTTCGAACTTATCAAATATTTTCAATATTTGTGGCGTTCAAAATCTTAGAACTTATCAAACGATTAGGCACCTTTGTGACCTTCACAAATCGAGGTTCTTGTTTCCGCATATCAACGGGTCTAAAGTTTAATATACCTCAGGTTCTTGATTCGTGAGGCTTGGGTTAAGATTCTACTATCTAAAACCTAAATTTTGGCTTTCCCAACATTTTCGAACTAATTCATCGATTTCTACGCGATTTCCCTTCCTGAGATCTTGTCATTTGGTATCAGAACTTGACTCTAGATCAGGTTCTTTATTTTTTATTTCAGTTTGATTCTCTGTGTTTTTCACATCTTGAATCAACAATATCATCTTATTTTCATTTTTCTTTTAAAAAAATCTTGCATAAAAGATGGATGGGGATTGGGGGCATATTTTCCAAACTCAGTATTTTGTGAGTAGTACGGTATACAGCTTCGCTATTGCTAAGCAGTACATATCAAACTTGGCTAGTATCACGATGGTTGAAAAATTGGGGTTACCTTTACAACAACCCCCTAGGCCTTATAGGATGACTTGGTTGAAGGAGTATTTCCCTCTCCATTGGTTCTTGATTTAACTTTCGAACTTATCAAATATTTTCAATATTTGTGGCGTTCAAAATCTTAGAACTTATCAAACGATTAGGCACCTTTGTGACCTTCACAAATCGAAGTTCTTTTTTCCGCATATCAACGGGTCTAAAGTTTAATATACCTCAGGTTCTTGATTCGTGAGGCTTGGCTTAAGATTCTACTGCCTAAAACCTAAATTTTGGCTTTCCCAACATTTTCGAACTAATTCATCGAGTTCTACGCGATTTCCCTTCCTGGGATCTCGTCATGTGGTATCAGAACTTGACTCTAGATCATGTTCTTTATTTTTTATTTCAGTTTGATTCTCTGTGTTTTTCACATCTTGAATCAACAATATCATCTTATTTTCATTTTTCTTTTAAAAAAAGCTTGCATAAAAGATGGATGGGGATTGGGGGCATATTTTCCAAACTCGGTATTTTGTGAGTAGTACGGTATACAGCTTCGCTATTGCTAAGCAGTACATATCAAACTTGGCTAGTATCACGATGGTTGAAAAAATGGGGTTACCTTTACAACAACACCTTAGGCCTTATAGGATGACTTGGTTGAAGGAGTGTGGGAAGGTAGATGTGACCAAGCTGGTTCTATTGAATTCACCATTGGAAGATATAGTAATGAATTTGGTGTGATGTAGTGCCATTAAAATCTTTTCATATTTTGTTTAGGAGACCTTGGAGGTATCAGAGGAAAGCTGTTTATGATATGGGGAGAAACATATATATGTTTCTTCAGGACGACGAAAACATCACTTTGGCTGGCTTGACACTAGAATAGTCTTTTGCAGACCAATGAAAGGTAAAAGGTGAAGCATAGAGAGATGACCACACCGAAAGAGAACACCGGAGTTGAATTGTAAGAGGAACCTAGAGATAGGAAAGTTGAAATGGAGGATGGTGAATTGAACAATGAAATTGATATTTGGGAGAGTGAATAAATAAAAGAGGAGGAGCACGAGTAGGCTGATAAAATAATTGTAGAGATGGTTCAGCAGGAGAATGAAAAAATTGTAGAAATTGTTCAGCAATAGAGTGAGGAAACAGGGGAGAACGTTGAGCAGAATGTTGAAAATATTGTGGGAAGTGAAGAGAAGCATTGGAAGGGTTTTATTGTTAAGCATGATGTGGTGGAGGCGATACCTCATGAGTACGAGGAACCATATTTTGTTTTTGGAGAAGCTAATAGTTTCAACCGTGCTTTGCTTAATTCTTTCTTACAGGTTGATATTTGTACTTGGGAGTTCATACCGCAACAAATATGGTTGACTGAGTTTGTCCTGCAATACATTCATATCTACAAAGTTGATGGGTGCCATGCATTGATCTTCTACCACGAAGGGAAAAGTTTTCCATTTGATCCAGGTTGGTTATCCCCTATGCGATCACAAGACACGAATTCGAGGACGAATCATTTCGAAGAGAGAGGAGATGATATGATACGGGACACGCAATCACTTGGTCTGGTCACGGAGTCCAAAATGAGGAAGTTAACACGCCGAATACCAAGTTGCATGTTTGGCTCGTGAGCCAAAACGAAGTGGTTCACAGTAATTCGAGAAAGTGTCTTGGAGCTGAGGAAGAAGCCTATGTGACCGCATAAGGAAAAAGGCATGCGGTCCCATACCTATATGCAGGACCAAAAGATATGTACTATGTGGCCGCATAGTACATCCGGTTGGAGAAATTTTCCTTTTTTCGCGAGTTTCCTTATTTCATTAGAGTTTTAACTTTGATGGATATTTTATGTAATCTTTTAGCATCAATTTCGTGTAGACTAGGATTTTAATAGTTTCTTATAAATAGTTCCCATATTACTCATTGTAAGAAAAAAGATTATTTTTTTGATGATTAATATGATAATTGAGTTTTCCCTCTCCATTGGTTTTTGATTAAACTTTCGAACTTATCAAATATTTTCAATATTTTGGCGTTCAACATTTTGGAACTTATCAAAGGATTAGACACCTTTGTGGCGTTCACAAATTGAGATTATTGTTTCCGCATTTCAACGGGTCTAAAGTTTAATATACCTTAAGTTCTTGATTCGTGAGGCTCAAGTCAAGATTCTATCATCTACAACCTGAATTTGGATTTTCTCGATGTTTTAGAACTAATTCCCAAGTTCCATGCGATTCCCCTTCCCGAGATCTCGTCAATGTGTGAGTTAGAGATGTTGAAATCGCATGGTCATCCTTGATATTGACCCAACCCATGTAGTATGAAATGGGTTGGAGGGAGAAG
>CAIGRB010009190.1:2049-17855 GCA_903798255.1 Fraxinus quadrangulata
AATTCAATACAACCCAAAATACTAAAAAAATTCGCGATACAACCTAATCTGTAACTGTGATCTTAGACAACTGCATTCTTAATGATAAGAATAATGCTATATAACACCAGTTTATATGGTATTGTATGATATGTTCAATTAAAGGTGAAATTATATAAATAATTTAATTGAACATGTCATTTAATTTCATTAGTGTTATCACATAACTTGGTGTTAAACACTAGTGGGACATTATTCCAAATGGTGACAACATCTGCCCTTGTTACTTTCTGTTTGTCAAAATAATTAAATAAATAAAGAATGAAATTATAATAAAATTGTTCTTCCACTGACCAAATCGTACCCCAAACCAACTGCACCCACGAACCCCAAAAATAATCGACACACAAACCATATGCACAACGGCATCTCCGACTCCACCATCATCGTCACTGCCATTAAACAAAACAAAGCCAAAAACCCGCTGTAAACAACCACCCCAACAAAGGGGAAATCACACGTCTAAAATTCCCAAGGGAAAAGACTGCATATATGGATGCAATAAACTAGAACGAAACCATTAAGGTGGTGATGAAGGTGAATTAGATGGCGGTGATGCATCTGATGAGGTGGGACATGAAGAACTGGTGGAAAAGGTGAGGAATTAAACGAGCGAAACTGAGGAATTAAACCCTCGCCTCTCCCGCGTCGGCGCCGATCTCCCTCTTCCCCAACGGCTTGGCATTGTTCCGACGGAGCCCAGCACGCGCGGTCGGACCCCCTCGTCGGGTGCTGGGTCCGCCGCTGGTCTTAGATAAGGAGTTACTTTACATAAACATGCATCAAGGCACAATGAACAGATTCTTACCAAATACTATACTATGCTTGAGACTCGTATTGGAAAAGGTGTATTACGTTTTAGAACTTGTATTAGGAAACCAAATATCTCACCAATCAAACTTGATCAATTTGTCAAAGATTGGGAATTGATTTGCACACTTTCGAAACTTGAAGAGGAGCAATAATGGATGATTATGGAAGTTTAGGGACCAACATTGATGCTTTGGGAGTTGCTGGATCAATATTGAAGATTTGGACCGAAAAGGACTAAAAAGTACAAGAAACTTGAGGCAGAGACCAAAATGCCAAAAAAGACGAATGCTTGAAGGTTGAGAAGCGAGATTAAAGGTGATAATTAAGGTGAAATCGTGAGCCACAATGCTTTAACCATCATATTGAATAGTTTAATCTTTTCTTAGTTAACATTAGTCATAATCAAAATTTTGTTTGAAATATTGTTTTCTTCGAATAATAGGTAAGAGTAATTGAAATTGGGATTCAGATAAAGCAGTATCTATGAGACGAAGATCCACACTATTTAAGTTCATTTTACTAATTTAATTGACATCGTACACTTGCTATTTTATACCAACAATAATTCAAGCTTTAAGTTCTTAGATATTGGTCCAGATTTACAATTGTTTGGCAGAAACAAAGTTGGCCAAAACCAACCCAAAAACAAAAACATTACAAATCTATAGGGAAATAAAAACAAGAAAAATGATTTTGTGGTGAACAAATGAATGTTTTAGAGAAGAATACGTAAGTAAAATTTACAGAAATTAACATTATCCTGGCAATATTATCCTGGAGTCACAGTTGTAGATTGTCCAATGTCAACATGATCTTCAATTTGTCCAGCTGCCCATCTCCTTAAAATTCTCATCAACGTCCCTGCCTTTCTTTTTACTCTTCCTGTTCCCATTCCCACTATTTCCCACACCACTCTCTCGATTCCGGCGATTGAGGCCAGCTCCGACACTATCTCCGACCCGCCTTTCCGGCAAATATTCACTAGAGTGGCTGCAGCACTTTCTTTGGCTCTATCGCTACCATCCCTCAACACTGACGCCAATTTTTTCATCATATTCCGGTGATAAGCAGCCGCGACTGCCGCCAATCCACCCCGCTTTACCACCATTTCGAGGATGGTCACCGCCTCCTCTGTCAGGGAATCAATGACCTCGGCAACCATATCCACCACCCCTCCCTCAATTAACTTCCCTACTGCTTCCCTGTCTCCCGCCAAATTTAAAATTGCTACCATTGCATCCATTTTCGTGTTTGTGGGACCCTCCCTTGCTAGATCGAGTAATCCCTTCACGATACATGTCGTTCGACCTAGTCTTTTCCTATATGCATGTACACCTGTCAAGCTAAATATGGTGGCTGCCGCGTTTCCCTTTGCTTCCCATGTGGCACCCGACCTTAATACCTCGATAACGCCGTCTAAAACTCCGTCCGTCTCCATTATCCTAGACTTATTTGCTTCGAGGATGGAGAGATTAAGAATAGTTGTGACGGCATTAACTTGTAGGTTTGGGTGTTCCGAACCTAAGATTTTGACCAATAAAGGCAAAGCTCCAGCCTCCGCTATGCAAGCCCGACTATCCGAATCAGTCTTAGCCAATATACGTAGCTCATGAACCATACGATTTAGTGCTAATGGCGATTGTGACGCTGTTAATTTGTTAAGCAAAAACGAAACCGTCATCTTGGTGGCTTCCAACGCGGTTTTGTTCAAAACAACGCCGTTCGATTTGATGTTCGTTTCTGTTGACTCAAATGGGATTCTCTGGTCGCGGCACCACATAGCTATCAAATTCTTCAACGCCAGATTGGGCATTAACTGCGTATGGGCCAGGTTCTGAGCTGTTTTAGGACACGTGTTATGTCCTGACTCAATCCACAAGCTTATAGACGACCGGTCATACGTTTGTCCCGTGGACACCACAACAGGGTCCCTCATCAGATCAAGCGAAATGGAACACCGAAAATCAGCCGGAAAATTCACATCCGCCACCGACTTTCGCCTCCTGCTGGTGGTTCTAGGCGTTGAGGCACCATACAACACACACTTGGCATAGCGTACAAGCCCGATCAGCGCGACTATATCGGATTTTGACTTGTCGTCATTTAGATTTTGCACTTCATCTTCTAAATTTTCAATTTCAGTACTGCAAGTTGTCGAATCACGTAAGTTTAATCTGTCGAAAATCTCTGAAAGTTTCGTAGAATCAGGAACGATTTCACTTTTAATATCTTCCAGCATTTTCAAAACCTTAACTCGAAGATTTTCATCGTTAGAATCAAAATCAGATGACTTTTCTGAGCACTGCTTCTTGATCAGATTAAACAACTCATCAACATCTTCGTTTAAATTCAACTCTTTTACTGGAAAAATATCCAAAAGGGTCGATAATTCTCCGGTCAATTGATGAAATGAATTCGAAATTGATGGTGTTTGCATTAGCAGCCACATCGTGCTACAGCTGGAACAATCTTCCAGGAGAATTTTTATTCTCTGCAAAACTATGTACAATTCTTCAAAGCACAAGGCAGCTGAAGGTGGAAAAACGTTTACTGGGTTGCGAAGAAGCTCTTCAAAAAAGATGGAGAGGAGCCTTGATTTCCTCGTTATTGAAGATGAGCTTTTCTTGAGGAGAATTCTGAGTGGTGAGAGAGATGAGATTTCTTGAGAGAGAAGAAAGAGAGACTGGAGGAGCTTGTTATCGGAGAAGCTTGGCGAGACGAATGCTCCGGCTGACGGCCGCCGTTTTCTGCCCGGAAAACCTTCTTCTAACAACACCGCCATCCAATAATATATCACCGATGAAATTTTATTACACGCTACAAATGGAAAATCAAAAAGATTAATGAACTAAAGTGTCTGTGGAGATGTTTGAAGATTTTTTTTTTTTTTGAAATCAAGAAACTTCTTCTGAAGGCAAAAGATGGTGGAAAGAAGGATCAAACAATTAGCTGTTAATGGGGACAAAGAAAGTCTACTTTTAACAAAAACATATAAACAAATACAATAATGTAGTTGTATACACGTCTCTCTCCATATATTGTTATACAGGTAAATTTTCGATCAAGTATTGAAATAATTTTTTTTTTTTAAAGTATATATCATGTGTTCGTTTGAAATTATCAGTAATTTTAACTCGATGACAACTATATTTTATCCTACAATAGTTTGAAAAGGTCAAAACGATCAAGCCAAACCCGGCGGTGGCAGCCTGCAGGTGAGATCAAAATCATATGGCGAATAGTATGTATAAAATAAGAAAAATTACATTCATTGGTTCTCAATTTATTGTTTGACTAGTAAATTGATTTTCAAACCTTTAAAAATTATTAGTAGGTTGGTATTCAACCTTTTATCAAGCTCCTGTTTGTTCTTTATTCTTCTAAAATTTATTTTTAAATGTACATTTTCATAATAAAATATTTTGCACGTGAATTCGAAACTTTTCCATACTTTTAATCTCACATTTTCGAAAAATTAACCCATCAAAAACTCATTTTTCCCATAAAACTCTGTTTAATGGGGGCATCAAACAGATTGTAAAGTTCTCAGCGAATTAAACTATCCAAATTCTACTCCACTTTCACTTGGTCTTCACATGTTCAATTTTACACAGTGTTTTATTTCCTAACTAAGGTTGGTGTATATAAATATAAAATGAAATTCCTTTCATGTATGGAGAAAACATGAATGTTTCTAAAGACTAATTGTGTAATTATAATAAAAAGTTGACTCCTATTTTGTTACAATTTGAAAGGTTGAAGACCAAGTTTACAAAGCTAGGTTTTAAAGTAGCACAATTTGGTAAATGTCACAATGGACCTCGTCATGCAATGATATTTTATTTCTCAACTTGGGATGGTGTCAAGCATAGGCGGAGTTACAGGGGCGGGGACCACGTCCTCTCCGCAATATTCATAAATTTTAAATTTTGTTTAATATATGCATAATACATGTATATTGGTCCTCCTAAAAATCCTAGCTCAACAACTCGCGTTATGAAATTTGAAATGAAGCAAGTTTCCATTAAGTCAAGTCACTATGAAGACTTGGATGATTTCTATTATTGGGGATTGATTTTGCGGCTATAATAAAAATTTGAACACTGCTTACTTATGTGTTTTTAGAAGGTTGGGTATCGATTGACTATTCAATCAATAGATTATTAAAATTTTGAAGACTTGCTTGCTCGTTTTTAGAAGGTTGAGTACCAATTTACTATTCGATCAATAGATTGACTCGGCATGGGAAAATCATCCCAATAAAATAATAAGAATGGCCATATATAAAAGATCAGGTGCTGACCAGCAAGAATGGGTGAATATATGGTGGGTATGGACTTTTTCTTATAATTATTAAATAATTAATTAAATTTACAATGATTATATTTTAGTATTATGAGTTCAAACAACCTCGTCTGGTCTTTATGTATATATTTGCTTGTGACCTTTTCTTTAATTAATTGTGATTTAGGTTCTAATCCATAGCATACTCGGAAGTCTTTAAGAAAGATTCTTCATCTAGTAATACAGATTCAAGAAAAAAAATCTTATGATTGGCCAATTCAATGAGAGAATTAAAGAAATTTCTACTATTTACACAACCGAGATAATTTTACGACCTAGATGTAAACAAGTGCATTTTGTTCATGGTAGTCGTGTGGACTCAATTCAATCGAGTTAGTCTAATAGAAGATTAAGTAAAGGAAAGAATTGATCCTTTAATTAGTAATTAAAGATGTAACTCATATCTTGCGCTTCATTTATAATATTAGATTGACATAGCAAAATTTTAAAACCAGACCCTATTCCCATTTTATCCATGTAGCCAAGGTTTATAAAAGGTTTATAATTGATCAAATTATATTTTATCCTCGTATTTTATGAAATTTATAAATACTACACACTTATGTACTATTCATTTCAATCTGTTTATAACTTGACCAATTATAAACAATTGCGAGAAGTGCTTTTCAACTCTAAAAAGAGTGTTTTTGAAAAAGACATCAATTTTTTGCCCTTCGTGTTTTTTTTTTTAATTTAACTTTATATAAAAATCATAAGTATAAATTTATATGTCGTGCGTCCATATCAATTATGAAAGGATGTACACATAACATTGTTTTCAACCTTACTTAAAATAGAAGTTTGCAAGAAAATATGTTTTATTTTGGCTAAGGCTTGCCCTTTTGAGCATTTAATTAGGTTAAGATTTGCTTTAGCTTAATTTTCATCATTAGTGTGACAATTACAAACGATGCATTGATCCATTATCCATCACATTAGCCACCCGACTTTTATTGACTAAAAATGAACGTTCTTTTCTTTTATTCTATAATTAATTATTAATTTTTTTTCTCTAGTGGTATATAGACGACTTCTTATATTATTATTCAAATTATTTTTCATTTTTTTGGGGATTAGGGTTCAATTTTTTTTGACCCAATACGAACTTTAGTGTTCTTGTAGTGTAATTTGGTACCTTCATTAACAATCCAAGATTATACATTTTAACTTTTACTAATCTCTATTGTGTTTATATTTCTTGCGGTTTCAAGAGATTACTGTGACCTCATATGAATTATGATTATCATTTTCTTGAACTAGGTCGAAAAATTATCATTTAACTGAAATTATAAATATAACGATTAAGAAAATAACAAAAAACATAGCCAATTCAGAAAAGAAACTAATATTTAATTATTGTTAGTTTTCCTCACAGAAATAAATACTTTTTTTTTTTTTGGCTAAAACGAGTAGACAAGCATTATATTTAAGAGTTATTTATTCTTAAATTGAAAATGTTATTCAATACTATTGTAAAATTTGTTTTTCATAAGACATGATGTTGCATATGACCTAAATTGCATAATCTTTATACAATTTTTGGTGGATGTAATTGTTAATTTGTGGGCAAAATGTAATGATGACAAAACCATGAAATGTAATTTGACTTGAGCCAAAAAAAAAACAAAAACTATTTTTCTTATGGTTTGTTACGACTACTTTCACAAATATTCATAAGGGATAATGCCAGCTTTTCCAACACACGGTGTCCAACCGACCGACCAACCAACCAAACGCAAACCTAATCTTCATATTGAAGCAAATGAGTTTTTTTCTTGGTCACACGATGCTTCTTTAATGAAACATTTTTATCCATGTCTACATTCAAGTTGATAATTACCGAGAATGTATTGAACCAAATTTTGATGGTACGAAATATTACTACATTAGATGAATTTTTTAAAAAATTAATTAAACTATTTGTGAAACTGAAGCACTACGTTTCAAGTTCTAAGTTATATAATTTGTTGCTTAATTATGAATTCACAATACTAAAATTTGATACTCCTCACTTAATTATGGTCAAGTGACTTTGTGCAAGTAATTACAGCTGAACTTATGGTTGAGTTTTCGCATACTGAACTTATCTAACAACATCGAGAGCAAGTGTCACTTATTTTAGATAGGGTTCACACATTAGAACATCTCAAAAAGACTTTCTAAAGGAAAATGACCATTAGTTTAAAGAGCAACTGTCTAAAATTTTGTTCAGTAAAAATCGCAAGTTTACAATATCAAGAAACAAGTATTATACTGATAGGTAGAGTATCTTTTCCACGAAAACTATTTTATCTAATTAAAGATTAAATTTTGTCCAACCTCTATTTGACTGAACGCAAAAAATCAATTTAATGTGGTGATTTTATGAATATGTTTTTCAACAATTTTGGATTTTCAAAAATTAATGTGAAAATTAATAGGTTCATGACTCACCATAGTTATTCCATCAATTCTAACAACAACAGATTCAGTGTATCTGACCGAATCCCTAGAAATTAATTGATAATCTCTTTGAGTCAAAATAATTTTACTAATTAAGTCAACTCATTATATATCTCTATGAGAATTAAAACGATTACTTAATTAAGTGCATTCAATATCAAGGAGTTCAATTAAAGGTGATAAAAATATCAAAACCATATCTCTATTTTTCATCTAATTCTCAATTTTTCAACATGGTCTTAACAAGTAACTCGTCTCTCGATTCGTTATCGTTCACAATTCAATGAAATAGTAGCTAATTACCCCTCGTATTGATAATAGAAGTAAAACGACAAAAATAATTGCAAAATTAAAATTTTAAAACTGAAATCGAGGTTCACACTAGGTTTCACCGTTTATTCTAACAAGGAAATTAGTTAAACATCATTACTGAAGAAATACAAAAATTGAAATTAGAATACAGAACTAGATTTTTGAATTGCTTCTGAAGAAAAATAAATTGCACCAAGAAATTCTCTTTCAATCTTAAATTTGATCCAAACCTCAGTGCTTTGCCTTGTGTTTTCTTCCCCAAAAGAGTATCTATGCTGTGGTATAAAGCGTGGTTGTTTGTTTTGATCCAGATATGTCTCGGAATGCCTCATATTCCCTTCGTCGGTGTGTGTGTGTATTCACTTTTTGTCTCTTATCTATAATAATAATAATAATAATAATATATTAAATATCACATTAAGTGAGAATTATTTTTTGAACGATTTTAACCCTATTACAATTCAATTATTTCAACAATACATTACTTTTCGTTTTTCAATAGATAATAAATAATGCAAAATCCTTGTCATATACTTCAATTCAATTATTTCAATAATACGTTACTTTTTGTTTTCCAGTATGTAGTGAACGCTACAAAATTCTGTCATATATGAATTTAGTATTATTAATTCTCAATTAATTAACCTTCACACTAATATAAACTGATTGAATCTTGATCTATATGAATTTAAAGTTATTATAGATGAATTTATTTCTATTTATGTATCTAAGAAATTTAATGTATATTTAAATACATGAATTATCAATTAATTCTTATGTACAAATGTAATATAAAAATGTTACTCATTTGTAGTATTTCATCATCACAAAATATTTGAATCATAGAAGTTAAGCCTTGAGAGTACAGTTTTATTTTCTTAAATTTCTATTCTAAATTTGATTCTCTTTAGTTCGTGTATCAAATGTAGTATAAAATGTTGCTCATTTATAGTATTTCATCATCACAAAAGTTAAGTTTTGAGAATACTATTTTTTTTTTCTTAAATTTCTATCCTAAATTTTATTTTCTTTAGTTCATTCGAGACTTATTAAATTTTTCCAACAAATTGGTATCAAATATTACTTTTATAGCACTTATAAAGTATTTTAAAATAATGTGCAATGCACGATCAACTCTAACTATTATGTGGGTGTTTGGTGGAAATTAAAATTAGATTTTTAGTAGATTGTGATAGAAGTTTTTGAAATATGTGGTTGAGAAGTTGTAGGACCTATGAAAGATATGGTTAATATTGATTGTTTAACTCTGACTAAGATTAAAATATGATTTTAATCTGAAACAAACATGACATATATATAGTTCTATTCTGCTTCAGAAAGTTTCGTCCCTCTTTCCATGTTTTGTTTACTCGCTAGATGTAATTAACTAACCTCCTCCCCATGTGTCTGTTTCTCCCTTGCTCTCTTGACACTTTCTTGATCTAGTATTTTCTTGAATCGATCCTTTCGTGTTAATTATAGTCTACAAGAACAAGATTTTCGTATCCTTTTCTTTCTTGTTATAAACTTTTAAAGCAAAAATAAGATATTAAAATATGTTACTCATAATCGAGCTTTACATTGACCATATGTCCTTTAGATAATTCTTTCTTGATTTTGTCCCCAAGATCCTTGCTTATGAGTGCCGATGGGATACTTTTTGCCAGCATACTCTTTCTCAAGTATATCCATGGTAATAAGAGGCTCGTGTACATCATCTCCAACATCCTGAGCACCATGTCTTCAACATGAAAGTGCAATATGCCAGCCAAGCAAACAAAGATTAAAAGATCTTACTTTGTGCATGGCCTAACTACAATTTCTTGAACACTTATCAGATTGACACTTCCACAAATAAATGTTACAAAGATAATTTAACAGTTGTAAGAACGCTATAAACTTCCTCTTCCACAAGTTTGATACGCAAAAAAAAAATAAAAATTCCTCTAGAAAGGTACGCAAATCGAGAAAATTTACCTCCTGTCTGCAAGAAGGAATATAGGCTTAGTATTGAAGAGATGTTGAAATCTGTAAAACACCTGCATGCCTTATGATTGGCTTTTGGGTTATCGGTGCAACTATAACAGAAGACACCAAGTCTTTTGCTGAACAGGTCTTTTGCTGAACAGATAGGAGCAGCATGATTCTGGGATATTCATATTTGAAATTTCAACATTTCACCATTCCACATGTCTCTGTAATTAGTTACAACAAATCTTGTAATCAGTTGTGTTGTATACTATTTAAAGCTAAGTCTTGTACGCACATTATATTGCAATGAAATAAATATTTATTTTCTTCCACTATGAAATTCTACGTGGTATCAGAGCCCATTAAGTTCTAACAAGCAATTCGATCTGATTAAGACTCCAAAAGTGAGCATAAGAATTTCAAAATTGATCTACTCAAACGAGCCACCATCTTGTAGAGGCATGTTAAGGGATAGAATCTCATATCGAATAAAGATATAAACATAAATCAATTTATAAAGGATTGAGTTACTCCTCAATGCCTCACTCACTGATGAGGTCCTTGCACAGGTTGCTCACTGTGATACTTCTAATGCCGTATGTATGGCCCTTGCCTCCACCTTTGCTTCCCAATATCGAGCTCAAGCAATTCAGATGGGATCACAAGTATCCAATACTTGTAAGACCACTCAATCAGCCAGAAAGTACTCCATGCGGATCAAACTCCTGATTGATGCTCTTGCAATAGCTAGTCAACCCATGAAATATGACGAGATTACTTATCTTCTCTCAAACCTGGGGCCTGAGTTTGACTCCCTAGTCACCACAATCTCATCTCGAGATGTTCCACTTTCCTTAGAAGAAGTATACTCCATGTTGCTCACCTGTGAGGCTCGCATTCAGCATCACTCCCACTCCTTGCCTATAGCCAATGCTTCTGCAAATGTTGCCACAAAGCTACCAATTTTATCTGGTTCACGTGGCCATGGCAATTCAACCAATTCACGGGGCAGAGGGCCTGTTTCTGGCCAAGGTAATAGCAATTATCGTTCTCCTTTAATTTCTAATTTGTGGCGCCAAATATGTGACAAAGCAGGACACAAGGCCTCAGGTGCTACAAGAGCTATGATCCTAACTTCAACCCACCTCCATCCAGACCACGAGTCAATTTCTCCACTACTCAAACACAATACCCAACTGATCAAGAGTGGCTAGCTGACACTGGAGCAATACACCATCTAACAAACAATCTTGGCAACCTCAACATTTGTGGTGATGATTATGGTGGTACTGATCAAATTCACTTTGGGGATGGATCAGTTTTGAATATAACTCACACTGGCACTACTTCTTTAGCTACACCTTCAAAATCCTTCATTCTTGACCAAATTCTTGTTGTTCCAAAAATCCAACATAATTTATTATCTGTTCAAAAATTTACTAGGATAATAATGTTTATTTTGAGTTTCATGACACTTTTTTTCTAATTAAGGATTACTCGGGGAACATCCTGCATAAGGGTTATAGCAAAGATGCCCTCTACTATTTTTCGCAACCTTTCCAACATATTGTTCGTTCTGCTGTTTTTGGTGTTCGAATTTCCATTTCACATTGGCATCGTGGCTTAGAGCATACATCTTTCCGCACTGTCAGCCTTGTGTTGAATGCAAATAAACTTCCTATTTGAAAAAATAAACGTCAACATGTTTGTCCTGAATGTGAGATGGCAAAAAAGTCATAATTTACCTTTTTCCAACTCTATTAGTCATTCTAGTCAGCTTTTAGAACTAATTTATTTAGATGTATGGGGACCAAGTTCTATAATTTCTAGTTATGAGTCTAGATATTATGTCTGTTTTTTGGATGAATTTACTAAATTTATATGATTTTTTCCTTTGAAGCAAAAATCTGATATTGAAACAATTTTTACGCAATTTCAAAATTATGTTGAGTGAGTGCCACTTCGATACAAAAATTAAAGCTATTCAATATGATTGGGAGGGATGAATATAGACATTTAAATAATTATTTTCAAACATGTGGAATTCAACATCTGATTGCTTGCCCTTATACGCATGAACAAATGGGAGCTATTGAAAGACGACACCGTCAAATAGTTGAAATTGGACTATCTTTATTAGCTCATTCTCATCTTCCACAATCATATGGGAAGATGCCTTTCAAACTGCTACTTATTTTATAAACCGCTTGCCTACAAAAATCTTACAAAATAAATCTTCTTTTGAAAAATCTTATAACAAAACTCCAAATTATAATTTCATGCGCATCTTTGGATGTGCCTGCTGGCCTAATCTTCGTCCTTATAACAGACATAAAATTGATTTTCGATCCAAAACATGCATTTTTATTAGCTACAGTCTCTCACATCAGAGCTACAAGTGTCTAGATTTATCCACAGGAAAATTTTTTGTCTCTCGGCATGTTGTTTTTGATGAGTCGTATTTTCCATACCAAACTCTCAAAAACTCAAATGTCTCTCATCAAACATCCACTACATCACTCCCTTTCAATTTACATCCTACATGCACACTAACTCTTTATGTAGGTGATACTTCATATTCAACTGGTCCACTCCAAAATGAATCTAATCAGCACTTATCATGACAAGTCACTGAAACTGAAGCCCCAGATGGTGTGTTTATTCCTACACCAGCAACTACTTGCGATACAGTTAGTATTCTCAACCAACATTCTAATCCTTCTATTGGCAATTCCCCAAGACGAATGATAACTTAATCGCAGACAAACAACCTAAAGCCTAAAACTCCATTCGTGGGCTTTGTCAAATATCCACTGCCACAGGTTTGTCTTGTTGAATTTGGTTCATCACCATCTGAGCCATCCTCCTTCACCGAGGCCTCAAAACATGCTAGATGGCGTGATGCTATGAATGCCGAATTCAATGCATTAATCAGAAATGGAACTTGGGAATTGGTTCCATCGAAGCCCAACATTAATCTTGTGGGGAACAAATGGGTATATTAGATTAAAACTCATGCTTATGGTATTATCGAACGTTTCAAAGAGAGACTTGTTGCAAAAGGCTATCATCAACAAGCGGGTGTTGATTTCTCTGACACTTTTAGCCCAGTCATCAAGCCAAGTACTGTCAGATTTATTCTTTCCATTGCTGTCACTCGCGGATGGTTCTTACGGCAATTGGATATTCAGAATGCTTTCCTACATGGAGTGCTTCAAGAAGAGGTCTACATGCAATAGCCATAGGGCTTTGTTCATCCAGATTTTCCATCTCATGTCTGTCATCTTTGGAAAAGTCTTTATGGTCTCAAACAAGCCCCACGAGCTTGGTTTTCAAGACTCAAAAGAAAAATGGCAAGAATATGGTTTTCAAGGATCCAAGGCATACTTCTCTCTATACACTTCATCAAGGGCAACTTCATCTCATAATACTTATTTGTGTAGATGACATAATTATCACTGGCTCTGATTCGGCTACAATTGATCAATTAATCAATCGCCTTGCTTAAGATTTTCCTATGAAATATTTAGGAAACTTATCTTTCTTTCTTGGTGTAAAAACCTTATGGGATGGTAAAGATATTATTCTCACGCAACGCAAGTATGTAGCTGACCTTTTACGAAAGTCCCAATTGGATAAAGTGAAGCCGTGCACCACACCTATGTCTACTACGTGTCATCTGTCAATGTTTAAAGGTCTTGATTTTGAAGATCCCCAATTATACCGAAGCACTATAGGTGCTTTTCTTTATCTTGGTTTTACAAGACCAGATATTGCATTTAGTTTTCATCGAGTTAGCAAGTTCATGAAAAAACCCAAAGTTCCTCACTGGCAGGCTGTAAAAAGAATACTCAGATACCTCAAGCACACCATATCCTTTGGTCTCCGTTTTACATGCCAATCTGATCATTCACTGCATGGGTTTAGTGACGCGGACTGGCCGGTGATCGTGATGATCGCAGAAGTATTAGTGTATACTATGTGTTTCATGGTAAAAATCTTATATCATAGAGCTGCAAGCAGCAACAAACGATAGCGAGAAGCAGCACCGAGTCTGAATATAAGTCATTATCCAACACTGCAGCTGAAATCTAGTGGTTACAATCTCTTCTACATGATCTCCATTCAGAATTATCATGTTGTCCGAAACTTTGATATGACAATATTGGTGCAACATACTTATCTTCGAATCCGGTGTTTCACGCCCGCATGAAACATATCGAAATAGATTTTCATTATGTTCGAGATCAAATATTACGAAAGAAAATTGAGGTTTCCTTCCTATCCACAAACGATCAATTGGCTGACTTGCTTACAAAACCACTGGCCTCTGCTCGTTTTACGTTGCTGCGAGACAACCTTCATGTGCAAGAGCTACCCATTCGGTTGAGGGGGCGTATTGGCGCAACTGTAACTGAAGACACTGAGTCTTCTGCTGAACAGATAGGAGCAGCATGATTCTAGGATATCCATATTTGAATTTTAAACATTTCACCATTCCACAGGTCTCCGTAATTAGTTGGGCTATATACTATTTAAAGCTAAGTCCTGTATGCATATTATATTGCAATGAAATAAATATTTATTTCCTTCCATAGTGAAATTCTACATGGGTAGACCACAGTACCAATATTGGACCTGCCATACTGGGGGACTTTAAAATTCTCAATAGGAGCACATTCATACACACCTTTAAGTGAATTTGGTGATGTCACTTTTAAGCAATTCTTCTTAACAACAAATCTCCCTCAACAAGACCTAAACAGAAGAAAACATGAGCACACCAAAGACCCTAGCCTTTCCCTCATCTTCTCTGATCTCCCTCAAAAATGTGTTTGTAATTTTCTAATTATATTTATAGATACAAAAGTCAATATATCTTCGATGTGGATATGGTCTACTACAAGTAATTTAGAATCCTTCTTGATCAAGTCTTACTCTAATAAACAATAGTTATTATCATTTTCAAGGAAAATTTATTAATTAAATTTTCTTTTGTTTCTTAATACTTAAGTCTTCAACTTGACAAGTTTGTAGCAACATGGTAGTCTCTAGCAAGTTTTCGTTCAAGCTACTATTAAGTGAGTCTCGAGTCTAAATTTCTTACATTTATTGGGAGATATTTGTTCTCTTAATGGAGAAGAAATGTTGAGATTTTGTGTCCCCACAATACAAATTTTTTACATCAAAATCTGTTGGCGAAATCTCCAATTAACTGTATGAAGCTGCAACAAGTTATAATTCCACAATTTACAAGTCAGACCAATTCATTTTGTCCTCTAAGCCAATTTATATTGTAAAAGTAAACCAAAATAAAACTATTATAAAATAAATTTGCATTGTTACCTGAAGTAATGGCCAGCCGAGAGAGGACCACAGCACTCTACATAGGTATAGAAGGTGAGATGGAAGTGCCGTAAAATATGTATTATCATGAGATAGACAATTTTCACAGACGATACCTTTTACGCAACAATGTAATGACCCCATGATTAGCACGACACTTGCCCTTCTACTTCGCAGTCGTAACAAAACTGGGTGTGGTCTTGTGGATAACATAGGAGCCATTGAATAAAATTTACTTGTTAAATTTTGTCAAAGCATTTGCACCTTCCTTCTCGCCTAACCCCTGTTTACTACAGGTACAGTACATTCTCAACTAGGGTGTCACACACTTGATAAAAACCACATTCTTTTTTACAATTTTTCTTGATCATAGTTGCAAAACAATGTTTTCTCAACTCTACTTGTCAGAGGTGGAGACAAATTTTTATTTTACTTCTTAGAGAGAAGGTTAAAAAATGATAGAAGTGGAAGTAAAATTGAATTTTACCTCCTTAAAGGATAAGTTGTAATTATCAGTTTTTTTAACCTTCTCTCTAAGA
>CAIGRB010009192.1:7132-18362 GCA_903798255.1 Fraxinus quadrangulata
ACGAATCCCAAATAAATTATTAAAGAATTAAATATTTAAAAAATATATATTTTATTTAAATATGAGAATATATTTATTATTTCACGATTATTTATCGAGAAATTGAATGAAAATTGATGGATAAATTGTTTGCACAATCAAATGTGTAATTAAAAATAAAAATGTCAAAAAAAATAAAAATAAAAGGTATGAATGTTTTTCGCAATAACAGTGAAATATAGAAACATTATGTATTAATTACCATTTTACTAATTTATTTGAAACCCATTTACACTTTTAAAAAAATTGGAACTATGATTACAATTAATTTTTTCTCTCTTTTTGTTCTATTTAAAGAGAAATGTATACTTTTCGACAAGAGTGAATATGCCAAAAAAATGAAAAATAAAGACATTTTCCACAATAACAATAAAAAGTGGAGACATTATATGCTAATTATCCCTATTTTTATTTGAAACAAATAGTTAGATATTCATATGGGAAAGTGTAATATATCATTCCAGCATTCAAATCACAAATGTTATTAAAGAAATTCCTTTCTTCCTTTTTTTTCATTCTTGTCCAGCTATGGAGAAATACTATAAATGTGCATGCACTTTACTGGTTAAATTATTTAATACACACATCAATTCTTACGTAATATAATATTTTTCTTTTCTCATTAGTCATTCCTACTACCTTCAAACATCAACTTGTTCGTATAAAATCAGCGCAAAGGCAAGGCAACAATTTACAACTCGGCAAGTTAATTCCTAATATATTAGAATCTTCATCGATCAGATTTATATATCTGTGTGAACGACACTCTAATTTATTAAAATATTTCTTGAAACGTATATTCAACCGTAAGAGAGTATATATATATATATTTTGACTTGGCTGGGCACAACAAATAATATCGGTACGATATAAAATTGCCAATTAGGTAAAACTAACCTGTCCAACTCATAATCAAGCCTTGATTATTTAATCAAGGCATAAGCACATATTTCCTATTTGATCAAATCAAAATAGTAAACTTGATATTTTTTTTAAAACTAACTTTTAATTCACAAGAGATCATAGAGCAATGTTATTTCAGTACACAGATACACGTAAAATCGTGAAACACATACCTCCTTACATTACATCGAACTATTTCCTACAATGTTTTCGCATGTTTGGCATTGGCTAAAAGCAGAGAAAGGGACTTCTTTCCATCCTTTTCCTGGTAGTTGGAATGGTTACCTCTTCTGAATAACTTAAAATGTCCAAAAGAAGTCTGTTTCAATCTTCTAACCGAAATCAAACATGCTCGTAATAAGTTGTTTGATACCAAACTTAAATTGGTTCCAAATCCATCTCTTCAAGTTGGATAATTTAGACTTTTGTTATTAACTAAGATCAATGTAAATTCTATTATAATTACACGTGGAGAGTTATTTAACTCCATTTTGCGGGAAATTTACAGACTTCAGCTTATGGATAACAAAACAATTTGTTTTCTTAAGACCTCAAACCAAATATTTATTTCAAGGGTAAAGAGTATGGTTCAACTTAATTTTGATCAAGATAATCCAATGTCAATACAGAAAACTAAATGGATTAATCTTTACTGCCCCCTCGCAGTATAGCAGCTCCCAAACTAAATATAACAATCATGTTTATTGAATAAATTCAGGGAAAAAATTACCCTCCCAAAAGCTTTACCTAGCCACATGGGATTCCTCTTTCCCTCAGAAAAGAAACTTATGTAGGTAATATAGCTTTCACCAAGCAGGTTCCCCCAGCAAAACCAAGGACTTGGCTTCACTACACCTCATATACTATCCAACAGCAGCAGCAGCACTCCAGATCGACAAAAACATTATATATCAACAGAGTAAAACATTCATCACACTTGGCCTTTGGCCGTGCTTAAAAATAGGCTTTCTAGCAGCTTGTTTTGGCAGCATGCAGAGAAAAGCAGCTAAGAACTTTCTTTGAAGCATGGGCAAACATCAAATAAACCTTGTTTTTGATAAATTTATAGTCACTCAAATTTGAGTCAACAAAACTTCTTTTACTACTTAATCAAGCTCACATCAGTATTTAAGAAAAAATGTACATTGGGGTAGAGTGCATAGTCTCAGAGATTTCCATGATGCTTTGATATATCAACCAACTAGGTTCTCCCCGTAAAACAGGGACTTGAGGCCAACCACACCTCAATTACATGGATTAACTCATCATATATAAGATAATGTTCTAGTCTCACAACACAAAATTATTAAATTTTGACAAAAGAAATTAGAATATAACTGTAATAAGAATGATTAGTTAATGAAATGATCAATGCTGGGTGATTATTAAAATTTGGGAAAATAACAGATAATGCAATAGAATTATTTGTGTTAAAATGGCTGATAGAAATCATAGTAATAAACATGTACAACATATGGTTTTGAGAAAGTATTGACCTAATCAATAAACAATTATACGGTCATCTCAGACAATTACAACTATATACAAGATCAGATACAAAGACAACCAAATCTTTCCTTACAAAATAATGCAGGGCATAAAGCAAAAACTAAAACATCCCCTGCAGTTTTAGTTGCAAATTTTATTAAACGTTAACTAGATTTATACTTCAAACTATCTTTATCCGACAAAGTGAAAATCCCTTCCCATCAAAGTGATTAGCCAATTGTATACATCATTCAATTTGTCATTCAAGAGTTTGAAGTATAACAAAATCAGACGCATTTTGGTTTCATGTAAGACTTCGAAATGGAATTGGAACATGTTCTTCCATCTACAAAGCCATGGTTGTATTTCACAAGTCTTGAAGATACAACACAACTAAAATGTTGTGCAACTAATACCAATATGTAATTATATTGAGAACTAGAGCTCGAAACTCAATTTTGGAGCTTATAAGCTGTGGCATGTTTGGGTGGAGCTCATTGTCTATATTATAAGCACACAAAGTGTGGTACCCTTTTTTTTTGCCAAAAATGAATTTTCATTGAAAATTATGTGAGGTCAATTTGCATTTTATGTTTCCCATCCCATCCATACCCTTGCATTTAACAAAGACAAGTTTGCCCTGTTTGGATTTTCAATTTCATGCATAGCTTCATGACACAATCACGCTGTAGAGTATTTCTTTGGCCAAGATAAACCAGAGTGATAGGTCGTGTTTATTTAATGGCAACGGTAATATGGTCTTTAGGCATGCTTATTGAGGGATACATTTGTTACTTTCAGGAAAAATGTACACAAGGGTGTCAACTTTTTGGACCACTATTCTTCAATTTTTTCTATTTTCAAAAGTAGATTCTACTAAAAATCTTATTTCTAACAAAACGAAACAAGGGATAATTAACATATATCATGTATTATCCTGCAAAACATGATAAAAATGAAAATAATATTTACACGTGGAAACTGACCTTCGATTATATAAGTGAAATTTCTCTTATAATTCTCATGTAGTGCTGTTATTTAACTCCATTCTCGTGGGATATTAACAGAGATGAAGCTGATAGACAACACAACAATTTATGAGTTCTTCAGACCCTGAACCCAATAATTATTCAAGGGCAAAGAGTATAGTTAAACTCAATTTCAATCCACATTATTTTCTGAAAAATATAAAAAAAATGACCCAGATATTTAGAATTCCTCTTCGCCTCAGTAGATAAGTTTTGATCACACGTAATGTAGCTCCACCAAGCTGGTTTCCCTGCAAAAGCAGGGAGGACTTGGCACAACTACACCTCATTTACTATCCAACGTTAACATCATCGGCACTCTTGATTGTAAATTTATATATCAGAATTGCAAAAATTCCCCCACTAACAGCTTGTTCTTCTTAGCCAAATTCTTCAGCAGCATGCGGAGAAAAGCAACTAAAGAACCTGCTTTGAAGCATGGCCAAACATTAAATAACCATAGTTTTAAATAAATGTAGACCCAGTCAGTAAAATTGGAGTCGACAAAAACCTTTTTCAGTAGAGTTTAGAGCCTCAGAGATTTCCACTGATTTCATGCTTTGATGTAGCATCCTCAAGTAGGTTCTCCCTGAAAACAGGGGCTTGAGACCAGCCACATCTCAATGTTGGATAAAAATTATAATTTGAGAAAATAAAATAGAATTCAATAAATTTTTAAAAAAAATGGCTCAGAAATATGCAGCTTTATCAATCAGATAAAAAGAAGGATTAATAAGCATTGTTTCTAATAAATTGGAGTTAGCAAAAACTTCTTTTAGTAGATTATATAGTCTCAGAGATTTCCAGTGATTTCATGCTATGATGTAGCAGCCGCAAGTAGGTTCTCCCTGAAAAACAGGGTCTTGAGGCCAACGACATCTCAGTTATGTAGATTAACTCATCACAGACCATAAATAAATCAGTAATAAACATGATTAATTAATGAAACACGCAAAAGTTGGATAAAAATTATAACTTGAGAAAGTAAAAGAGAATTCAATAGATTTAAAAATTGGCTCAGTAATAAACAGCTTTATCAATCAAGAATTTTCTGAAGCAGAACTGGCATTAAAAAGCTGTAAAATGGTCATCCCTGCCCACACAAATTCAAGAGAAAATTCAAAATCTAAAAATTTTAAACACACATATTAAAAAAAATAAGTTTCAGATCATATCAAGAAATTCAACCATTATTTCAAGTTTATAATTCAAGGATCATAAATCTCAGAAGCGCGGATAATCATTTAAACATAGCCAAAATCAAACTACAAAAAAAAAACCACAGAATTCGAGCCTTCTAATTGGTACTGGTGTAGTTTTTCACGAGCATCTGGGCTTCATCAAGATTATACTTTCTTGCCAGCCCCAGATATTTACGTGCACTCCAACAGCAGGCGATATGCAAAGGAGAACAAACACGAAGAGTTTTCGATGAATTTATAGCACATAACGAGGGTTTTGAGGGAGGGAGGAGTATTTGCGGCTGTTTTCGGGGGCGGGGAATGGTCTAGGGTTCCAGGCTAAAGCCCAAACACGCATTTGTAGAGCTTGGATCACACCCTTCGAGGCTCGAAGAGGATCTAGGACCATTTAACATGACTCTTATTTTTCTTAGGAATTTTATTTTGAAGAAATTACTTTTAACTTTTGTTTAAAAATTAAATATTAAAAATACTTCTTATTTTGAAAGTATTTTAAAGGAAGCCTGTCTTCTAAAAACTCTTCTAACTATCGAAACGCTTTCATAAAATTAGTCAAACTGATTCAAAAATTATTTTTGCATCTCAAAAGTTTTTTTTTTAACTTTTTAAAAGTCATACCAAATAAGCTCTTAGTTTGAAGTAGTGATCATCCCAGATTCCATAATTGAATTCAATAGAAACGAGCCGAATTAATTGACTTTTTTAAAATATAATTTTAATTAGTTCCGGTTTTAAAATCAAGTTAATTTTACAAATAATTGGTGCAAAATTCAAAGTTTATAATTAAAATTATTTTTTACCTATTTAGTCGAAGATAATTATAGTTGTATAAATGAAGATAATTATAGTTGTATAAATGATTTGACAATTAGATAGGGTAATGTCCAATCTAACACGAGCCTCTCAAATGTCAAGGTGGATTAACGGTTTATGTGATTTAAAAAAAAAAAAAAACGAAAATTCATCTATAATAGATTGGGTCTATAACTCAAAATTCATCTCTAACTTTTTTTTTTTTTTTATAATGGAGATTGGAGATAGAAAATAATAAGCATGAGAAAGAGCATAAGTTTTACTAACTCATTTCACTTGATAAAGCCTCTACATCTAGACGATCATTTTCATAATTTCAACTATTTTATTGCCCAATCGGCCAGAAAGTCCTACTTAAGTGGTATTGGAGATGAATTTTTGCAAACATTATGTATTTTGCTTAGGTAATAATTTTTCAATACAGGCATTGAAGATGCTCTAATAGATTATAATCCCATTACCACACTAGAGTTAGAATGATCACAGAAGCTTGTACGAAAGTCCATGATGATTATATATATATATATATATATTTTTTTTTTTTTTAACTATTTATTCATTAAAATTAATCAATGTTGAACAAATGGTACACCTAAAAGAAAATAATACTAGTTGAATTGTTCTTTTGATCTGGATACGATGAAATTGATAAAAAAAAAAAAAAAAATCTCTACCAAGACAAATATGTGAGGTTTTTCAAGGCAGCAAGATGCGTTGCTAGTGTTATATTGCAACTATGGCATGGAGCCTACCCATATTTTGGAACCAGATTTCAAGATTAGATCATTATCTTGCCAAGGCATAAACATTGCATCTGAGTGATGATGTTAGGATACATTGATACGAGACAATACTAGCTTTCATGGTGTATGAGATTGTGTGTGGGAGTACACTTCCCCGATTACAATTTTAGCGGTGTTTTGAGATTCGCACAAAGAGGAATATTGAACAATTCACGCCGCTTAATAGACAAGTTATTGGCGCCTACAATTTACATCCACCATTTCAAATTTCTACTGTCAATTAGGAGTTCTTCTATGTTGCTTACTCTAAATGAGCAAAGTCATCTACTACGCAACCGTCCATGTAGCAACAGTTGGGCAGCTCGTGCTACCATTTCCATGCCTCATCACTGCTTTTTGTGTGCATAATTGGGATTGATCTTAGTGAAGAAAAAGACCAGGTTACGATTAAGAAGCCGATTCCTAGAGTGGTCATCGACACGTCAGAAAGGCAGTATGCTAAAGGCACAATATGAACGGTTGGAAAAGGCACAAGCTCAAGAACAAGAACTGGGATAATCCCTTTATAGTGGACAATTTTCGATTGAAGACAACGATTACACGTTCAAGCCTTATTTCCATATTTTCGTTGTTCTTGCTACTATAATCCCTTTGTTATCTTCTCCAATATTCTTTCTTGATACTATTTTCCAACAATTGGAGCAAGAATGAAAAGGGTAGTCTCTGTTGAGCTGGCAATCGCAGTGTGAGGGTTCGATTCCTGCCTCTTACAAGTTTTGGAATTGGACTCTTCGTGGGCACCAGTATGACATCTCTTGTACCCTGGCCTCCTGAGGTACATTCCGCGATCTACTTCCTCCACAATGCTCTAGGGGCGGGACACTCTTACAAGGTATGAAATTTGACTTTTTGTGGGTACCAGTATAACAGCTCTTATACCCTGACCTGCTGAGGCACATCCCGCAATTTACCATTTCCACAATACTCTAGGGGCGAGACGGTGGAGGACCCTCAAGGTTGGGATTCAACTTTTTTTTTTTTTTTAAGAATGAAAGGGCATCACTTCTGCCGGTTGGCAGCCAAGGACCAAACCTGCACCAGTACCTCTAGCACATGCTCCTGCTCAATCGGTTACTCCACCGTGGGAAATACTTATTCTGCGATCACTGGCATATGCAGATTTATGTAATGAGATCCTCACCGAGTCACCAGGTAAGAAGGGATTCGAATTACCATAACATTGGTCTTGAATTTTAGTCGAATTACCGTTACATCTTATCCGATTGGAAATTCGATTTTTATGGTAAAAGTGATGATTCGTTTGAGCAAGCACTGATGATCCTTGATTATCCAAGAAAGTATTATGTAATGCTAGCTAGCAAACGGCTAATATAGGCCCACCACAAACAAATTTATGCTGTTAAATTTGGTGGTTGACCCAGTATAATATCATTTTTTGGGTTAAGTTATTCAGAGTAATGTGAACTATTGATGTTGTGTAGCTTACAATTCATTGACTTCTTTATCATCCCAGGTAACTAGGTCAAGCACCTGATATTGATTGTAATCAGCAACAACTCATCAATCACAAGGGATAAATCAAAGGGAGAGAGACACTTAAGACCTCGTTTGTCTCTTATTTATAATCCGTTTATAGTCGATCAAATCATTTTTTTTACACATATTTTGTGAGACTTACAAGTATACTCACATGTCCACTACATATTTCTATCTATTTATAATTTAAACCAACTATAAACAACTACTAAACATGCTTTAAATATGATCAAATTTTTTAATGTTTGGTTATGCCACTTTCTTCTCATTCATAAGTAACTTTTATTCTTATATATACTAAGGTAGAAATAAAAAAAAAAATACGTTGTGTGTATCAATGTCTACATAAGATTTTTAGGCCTCCATCTAGATCCAAGTGAGGAGTACCCCTACCTTGTTTTATATTTAACTCTGTTTGGTTTTCATTATTTTCAAATTTCATTTTTCTCTCTCTTATTTTTAATTATACATTATTCAATAAAATAATATTAGAAGCACACTAAAAAAATTTCCTTATTTTTTAAACACACATTCTCTATTCCAAAATACATTTTGAAAATGGGAAGAGTTCACAGTAGATTGGGTAGGAGCATTGAATCAGGCTATGCATGGCACCTTTACAAAGGGATCAGCTACGGCGATACTTTTTTCATTTATGCTAAATGTAATGCTATAGAAAGGAGGTCACTATGGCTGGAGCTGAAGAGTATTATGGTAAATGGTTTACCTTAGATTGCCACTGGTTAGGGTCTTTCACTGGAAAAAAGGTCAAAAAAAAGGAAGAAATGGGATAAGCCGGATTTATGGCGACTTTAATATTATTAGGAATGATTTAGAGCGTAGGGATGGGCAACCACGCCCTATGGCGACGATGGATGATTTTAATAAATGTATTGATAGATGTGGGCTAATGGAATTAAATTCAGAATGGAGGAAGTTTTCTTGGTGTAATGGACAATATGGAACAGCAAGGAGCTGGGCTCGGCTAGATCGGACTCTAACTCCCTCCATGGTAGCCAGGTTGTATCCGAATATAGAATTGAAATTGCTGGCTAAGGAGACATCTGACTACTGTCCATTGCTCATATATCTTAGGCATCCCAGTGTTTCATATGGTCCCCCACTTTTTCGTTTCCAACGTATGTGGTGTGAACATGAATCCTTCATGTTATGTGTTAAGGAAGCTTAGGCAAATTGCAGCCATGATGTGGTGTTGGGAGGCCTACAGAGGCTGGCTGCGAAGTTGAAAAGGACTAAAGTGGCTCTCAAAGTGAATTCGGTGGGCTCGAATTAACACTACGATCTTGTTGATCCATCTGCTTACATTGTTCAAGGTAATTCTGTCGAACATTCGAATGCGACATTTTATATTGTAGAAACAACATTTATATAGATCCATTGTTTTTTAAATGTTATAGAAAGCCAAAACTAATGTTATATATCACATAATTCAAGTAAACATGATCAAATAAATTGTTACTAAACTCCAAGCACCTATTGTTGGATCCGGTACATTAGTTCTACAACAATTTTTTATTTTTATTTTTTTGTGTGTGCAAACTATTTACGTTCTAGATGTTTAATGAGGATTGCAAACTTTCTAATTCAAAGCATGTCAAGGAGTAGTCTAAATATTTATCTAATTTACTCGTTCTTGATAGATTCTTGGATTTGTAGACTACCGAATTTTTCATGCTACAAAGCCAAACTCTCGTGCCTTCTTTACTAGTGGAGAGTGTGAACACCAAATCCAAAAACCAAACAAAAAATCCAACACAATAAACCTTTGATAAAAGATTAATGAAATATGAACCTAAATATTTTTCTCTCTATCACTTAATGGCATGTGAATCTGTGGAGTACCGGTGGTGCTAGATAGCATAATTCACTTCGATTTCCTATCCTAATTATATTACTAATCTCGACTAACTTCTTTAACTCCTTTTTGTTAGATTTTGGATAGTTTCTCAGTTTTCTACACCTTTAAATTGTCATGTTGCTGGTAGGGTATTGCCATAACTCATATTGAATCACCTTTTCTGGAACAGATTTGTTTGTAGTTTGAATCTAAATACCACAAAAACAAACTAAGTTTTATTCTCACAATATAAAGGGTGATAAGCATTGCTTTAACAAACAAGTGACAAAGAGATTGACGAAAACAGAAAGCCACATCATGTTCAAATAGCCGCCTAGCCTGGATGAGCTTGAGGTGAGTTTAATAGCCTCTTTTTGGACCTTTTTACCAGAGTTGTTGATTTCCATATTTGCCCACACTACCAGATTTCTCTTCTTGGACATAAAAAACCACTCCTTAAACTTAACCTTTGCAGTCAAATCCAACCTGAAAACCACTGTGGATCCATCAGAAACCGCCTTCACTGCCTCGAACCAAGGAACGCCGTGAGTCTCCACCACATCTCTCCGCTGAGCACTTTTTTTTTTACCCTGGTGGAACCCTCTCAGTGTATAGTTGCCTATTGAACGGCTTGTGTTTGGACCATAAAAGAATGTGAGGTTTATAGGGTCATAGCGGACACTAATCTTATCCAACCCATTTTCGAGTTCGAGGTCGAAGAAGATAAAGTTGTTGCCGGTACTGGCGTTGGAATTATCCAATCTGTTGAGGGCAGGAACATAAAAGTTCTTTATTGAGCAACTGGGCCTCACTGTGTTAGTCTTCACTACGATCCATATGATAAAAAGGGTGAGGAGGAAGGTGAATATCCAGAAGCACGATTTATATATGAGAAAGAGATAGGTCCAAAGCTTTATTTCATACTGCGCAGGCATTATGAAATTGTGGTTCTGAGAAGAAAAGGAACTGAATTTATGAATACATCAAGAAGATGATAGTGTAAATTAAATATAGTGCCAGTTTGAATTTATCGCCCCAATTTCAGTAGAATAAATTTAAGTGCACAACATTGGTTGACAACCATATTTTGTCAAAATCCTACCATGTGATACAGAAAACAGTTTTTTAAAATGGATTGATATGATAATGTCAAATAGGATATTATCATTCAATATTGTCAACAAATATTGTATATGTAGCATGATTCATTTCAATAACAAGAAAAAGATATATGGCTAGGGCCATCCAAGGACGCCATGTTCACAAGAGCGGGGCTACATGTTCTTCACATGTTAACCAAGTTTTGGAAGCATTCTCACCTAGCATTATGCAAAACGACAAAAACAACCCCTAGTATTGTTAATGGACAAATGTAATATACCTTGCATTTGAAGTCGATGGCTATTTTTGATCGAAGACTAAAACATAGTGGGTTGCAGAGGTTGGAAACAACTGAAGGATGGGCCCAGTTGTCTTAATATCCTACATAAATAAAAGAGTTACTTTGATTGTTATTGTTCATAAGTCGAGTTGAGCCAAACGGTTTTATGGCTCCGCTCGGCTCGGCTCGGCTCGGCTAAGACTTTTTTTTTTTTTTTT
>CAIGRB010009192.1:29009-75982 GCA_903798255.1 Fraxinus quadrangulata
AGTGACGAATCCTCTATTGATCATTCACAACCTTCATATGATTCTTGACATACCCGAACGATGCCGTATTAGCGACTCTTGGCAGAGCAACATCCAACATCACCAAAGTATGACTATCCTCATATAAGGTACTATGATGACCTCAAGTCAAAGGACCAATTCCACTACCGAACGTTAGAGATTAACCACTAACACTCAGATAGTTATCCATGTGGAATCTCCCAGTGGATCTCCAATATTTTGTTCTATAACAAAATATCCACGTGTTCATTCAAGTGTCATCACACTTTAGCTTGTGAGATCAGCTACTTACTTCACAAGTAAAAATGACACACGTGATGGTCTATCCGTAATAACGATATCGTATCTCGTTATTACTTCGACCACGGACGATTTAAGATTCAGTCATTTGTAATTTGTATCTCACAATCACAACTCCTTGTGATTAACAAATCATCAAGACTTGAATCTACGGATTCTATTATTTAATTTATTAGAATATAAATTCAATTAAATAATAACTATTGCCATTAAAATATATCGATTATATATATATATTTTAAAGTGTTTATGTCCCAAATTGATTGGACTTAGGGCATAACACTTACAGTCACTTCACCGGGCAAAACATTAACTCAGATATGAGTTATATGTCCAAATATTAAGCTAGCTTTAAATCTTCTTCCAACTAATCTAAAAAAGAAGGAACAATGCTATGTTTGACTCCTTTCCTGATAGTCCCCTCACAATAGGGGGAAGGGGGAGATTTTTTTTTTCTTTTTTAATTTATATGGGTCTCGCGTGAGTCCCACCACAACGTGAGAGGATGTCAATTGAAATGTCAAATTTTTTCTGACAAAATGGTTTACATAAAAAAGAAGAGTCTAGTTTCACCTCTTTAATTTACATGTAAGTCTTCGGCTAATTTACAGGAAAGTCTTCAATATCAAGATTCCTTTAAGAGAGAAGGTAGTCCTTTGTCACGAGCTTGACTCATGAAAGTCTTTTTTTTCTATGTTTCATGACTTGCTTTTCTATTGATGTACCTAAACATGTAAACCATTCATCTTGTCTATAGATATATCTAGCGTTATATCAGAAGAAGGAAAACACAGATAAAAAAGTCATCTGCTCATATACATGTATTAGTGACAGTCATGGACCAAGGCGGACGCATTGCGTGTCTTTTCTTATGCATTTGTATGATTTTGCCAAGCATTCTGATTCCCATAGGTGTATATCTTCAAAGCGTGAAGCCAAGATGTTACATAAAGGACTTTTATGCTCCTGCCCTCAACACACACATTCCTTCCAACGCCACCAGTAGCAACACTTTCATTTTCTTTGATCTCCAGCTTAGAAATATGATGGTAGCCAACAGCGTGCGTTATGGAGCTCTGAACCTCAGCCTCTTCTACGGCCTGAATGGAAATATTCCTGTTGCTAATTATACTGTGCCTGGATTCAAACAGGGTGAGAAGAATACAGATGATTGGAGAGACGTTGTGGAGACTCATGGACTGCCTTGGGGTGATGCTATCAAAGCAGTTTCTAATGGTTCCAAAGTGGTTTTCAGGGCGGATTTGGTCACAGATGTCAAGTTGAAACAAATGTTTTGGTCAAAGAAAAAGAAGATGGTTTTGAAAGCTACTGTCGAAGTCGATGGTTCTGGTGAGAAAGTCCATGAGAAACCCATCAGACTCAAGTCATTTGCATCTTAGCTGATAAGGCATTCAGGTCATAATAGAATTTTGTAGAATAATAATGGGTTGGTTGTTGTGAATTTATCTCCATGTACGACTGTTGACCTGATTTTAAGAGCTGGGATTAAGTTGCTTTAAATGTATACAACTTTAAATTAGCTGCGTTTCTTTCGCGATTACAAATATTATTATTCGTTTTTGTGTACAAAATTCTAGGATTTATGCGGTAATCTAGTAAACCTTGGAATTTTAGTCATTCCTGTTCAATAAACTCATTTTCTCTCATCCTCGAATATTACAATAAAATCAGCATAGACTTGCCCATTCAAAAGTACGATAATTAATTATGCAGCGCTGATTACATCTTTGGACATTTTCCACAACAATTACATTACAATAACATAATCCTTGACATAATATCAAATGACATCTCATCATTTGACTGTTTTAAAACACAATCAACATCACCATCAAATCATTTGTTGTCAACTGGGATTATGTCACTACATCTATTACAATTTTTCTATCCAAGTAGCAAAATCCTGTCCAAAATTTCTCATCAATGAGGTCTTGAATCTTATATTTAGGTCGTAGCAGTTGGAAGTCTAAATTGTCTAATGTTCTACTATATGCATATGGTGATCACATCAAGTATTTAAAAACCGGGAAAGACCGCTTATGTTGTGGTTTTGAGTTCTTTGGCTTGTGTTCTAATGGCAAGTCTTGTTCAATTTTTTTTGTTTTTAAATCTTCAAACTCTCAATTTGGTGCACGCTGGTTTAATTGCATAAGAACAGACGTTTATTATAAAAGATTAGGTGCTTTGTAGATGGTCTAATTTAGGAGGAATGCTTTCTTTTTCAAACCTAGAGGTGAAAATTGTTCGATTTATTATCCTATTTCGAAACAAGAAGGGTTTGATAAAAGCTGCAATTTATAACTGGATATTAGTGAAGAATGACGGTCTAGGACATTCTTCCTGATAAAATTAGTATTCTCTCCTCAATCAACGGCCTTATATGTCGTCGAAGTTGTTTCCTTTTCCCCGAGAGCCAAAGATATACGTATTTAACCCTTTGAACAAGCTGTTGGTGAGTTTCTTGTGTTGGGTATTTCTAGTAGCTGTAACCAACCGTCACCTTTCGATCCTTTCCAGTACTCAATTGATGCTTTCACAAATTTTAGAGTGGTTGCTGGTAGTGAGACTAAAGAAAAGAATCATCATCTCCGGCTTGATATATTCAACAAAAAACTTGGTCCTTGAAACAATCATAAATGACATGTTAAGGCAAGCATAAATCGATTAAAAAATAGATGACATTTATATTGAGGACTAACTGAGATGCAAGCACTCCTGAGATGTGTGTTGATATTCAGCTTAAGATCTTACTATTATGTAGGTGATCTAAGTTGAATTAATATTAAGTTGCATATGTTTTCGCTTCCTAAGATGAATCCTGCCTCCTGGTGCGGTCGTGATTTTGGAGGAAGAAAAGTGAGGTTAATACAAGGGAGCAGGTCCACGCCATCATTGCCGAAATCGTCAAGAGTGCCTACTGCAAATAAGGAGAAAGCGAATCCGGAAAAAGTAGAAGTCGCAGTTTAGAAAGAAGATTAAGATATTCTACAAGTGTAAGTACCCATTCTGTTCAAAAAATGGTTCCCTCCCAGTTTTCCTCAAAGACTGAAGAAGACTTCAATTCCTAAGTTTCTTAATATTTTCGAGAAATTGAGCATCAACATTCCCTTTGCTAAAGCACTAGCTCAGATGCCACTGTACATGAAGTTCATGAAGGAAATGTTCTACGTGAAGAGAAGGCTTCAGGAGTACGAGACAACAACTTTAACTGATATGTGTAATGCTATTATGCTCAACAAGGTGCTTCCAAAGTCAAAGTTAATCTCAAAATACAATGCACCATTGGAGAACATCAGTACTTCTAAGTTTTATGTGATTTATATACGAGTGTTCAGTTAAAAGATCCGGTTAATCTCAAAATACAATGAATCATTGGAAAACTTCAGTACTTCTAAGCTTTATGTGATTTATGTACAAGTGTTCGTTAATTCAACACATTTTCACGTATTATTCACTTATCTACTATTTATTTATTTATAAATTAAACTGTGATTCTTTCCAAACCAAGTCTTAATGATAGCGGTTCTTAACATGAAATTTTCAAGTAAAGCATGATACTTCCATTTATATTGTTAAAGCATTGGCTTGCCTTTTTATCACTTTATAAATTGTCGTTTCAAGCTTGTTGGGGATTTATCTTTCCCTCAGCTCCAAGATCAATCCAGAATTACAGGAAGAAAATGCAGCACCAGCAGAAAATAAAACCAGCAAAAAACAGCAAGAAAGAAAATATGAACCAGCAGAAAAAACTTGAAGAACAGAATTGGTAACAGGAAGAGTTCTTCTTCCTCAATCTTTATTGACAAAAGATTACATTCAATTACATGAATCAGTAGAAAGAATTTCTGATTGAATTTCTAGAGATTTCACACTGTTACACAATCTCACTTTCTACTATAGAATTACAGAGTTTTTCCTCACTCTTAAGCTCTATTTTTCTCTATCTCGAGCTCTCCATACCCAGTTCTGTTTTTCTCTACTTTGAGCTCTCTATTCAGAGCTCCAGAATTCTACATAATTCTCTAATCCCGAGCTGCCTCTGTAACACTACCTAAGGCTCCTATTTATAGACAAAAAAGGGATCAAGAAATCAGTTATTAACCACCAACTAACAACGCTCCAGTTGGTTGAAAATATCTACTTGGAACAATTTTAAAGTTGAATGATAATTGAAAAACAAGTTAGAATTACGGTAGCGGTTGAGATTTTGAAAATTGTTTCAATAACAAAACTAGGTATTTATGGCATTTGTTTTCAAAGTTCAGTGATGTAAATGAAATATTTTTGAAGTTTACCAAACTTTAAATTGTTTCATTTAGATAAGCGAACTTCACAAATTATTTCATTTTCATCACTGAATTTTAAAAGTTTATAGTTAGTTTACACTACAATCATAATACAAGCTCTAACATCTGTATCTATCTCTTTGTTAAACACTTAACACGGCCGTAACACTTGCAGCGATTCTCACGATCCAAATTACTAAAACCCAGTTCGAATTTAGTCTCACATTTCAATTTTTCAGTTCTTAGTATCATTTTTTGTTTTCTGGGTATTATTATATCTTCATAAGAAATAAATGAGGCGCCGAGGATTAGATTTAAGACGACCAGTGAAGCGGCGAGTTTAGAATGTATTTTGGTTAACGCTTTGTGGGATTACGATTCTGATCTTCATTGTTTTGTTAAGCCGAGAGAATCAGAAACCCTCGTCGAGATCAGCTATTAATATTATTAAGTTAATTATATAATGCTAGTTGTACAACTAGCATGGTTCATTATGATATCAAATCATATGTTTTGGTTCTTTCGTCCTTTCTGCTAGAACGAAAAAACTGGCATTAATGGGTAGAAACTGAATTTCTGGTTCCAGTTTGAATTGCAATTTTGGGTTACTTGGAATTGATTTGAATTGATTTCATTGTGCTTTATGATTTCATATTGATGGAAATCAACTATTTTAGCGTTGAAATCTGTATAGATAGTGAAGAAATGTGTGGTTTGAGTTAGGGATGGCAGTGGGGCGGATTTGGGACGGGGCATCCCCGCCCCGCCCCGCGGAGACAATTTCCCACCTCGTCCCGTGCCCCGCCCACATTAGGCGGGGCGGGCCGGGCCGGGCGGCGGGGCGGGGCAGGGAGAAGATTTGCCCCGGGTACCGCCCCGTTTAATTTTTTTTTTATTTTTTGTAACCCCGCCCCGCCACCCCGTCGGGGTGGGGCGGGGTAAATTGCCATCCCTAGTCTGAGTGAAAGTTTAAGGACAATTAAGGATGGTTAAATTCCTCTAGGGGTCCTAACATTTCATAAATGTGCCAGTTATTGTCCCCAACCTTTCATTGATGGCAACTATGTCCCCAACCTTTTAACACTATGACAGCTAGATGACTCTATTTAAATGTCAAATGCCCATGCAAACGCGCATTATGTGTGACTAAAAGGGTAAAACTGTTCAAAACAGATTTCATTCGTTGCATAAACCAAACTTTGACTGTTCAACTTACATTAAATGTTACTCTTTTTTCGACAATATATCTTTCAGTTACGTATCACATAGCCATTTAACATTTAAATAGATAGTTTCTGTCATGTGGAGAGATCAGACACATGGTGTTAAAAGGTTGGGGACATGGATATTGCTTGCAACAGAAGGAAGGTAGGGAACATTGCTCAGAGCAAATGTTTGTAGATTCTTGTTTTGGGGACTGGTGGAGGTATTTATGCATAAGAGATTATAGATTGGTTATCGTGACTGTAACCTGAAAAGAGCAAATGTGTTGATTCTTGTTTTGGGTATATAAACATGTTTAAATGATTATTATGTATTTTCGGATCAGGGAAATACTAATAATTGCTCGGAGAACATTGATGATTGCAATGTTTGTAGATAGCATTCAACAATGAAGCTCATCTTTGGTTATCTGGATATTTTTATTAGCTCAAGATTGTTACACACTATGGGGCAAAGTTTATTTGAATCATTTGAGCTCTTTTTAAAATGACAAAGCACCAATTTTTTAACCTCCACTGAACTGTCATTACCCCATTAATTTTTATTATTTTTAGTAGAAACATATTGAAAAAATGAGGATGAAAATTATAATGAATGGGAACTACTTAAATAAGTAAAGAAAAAGTAATTTTTGATGTATACATATGAGAAATGTGTATAACAATAAAAAGATAACATTATTTTTACCTAAGGGGATAGAATTCTTATCTTTACTTTGGACAGAATATAGTTCTTCATATAAACTTGTCTGCCCAATTGTGCCAGACTTGGCGGACCCAGGATCTCCATAATCTCTCTCGGACTCTAACTCTGACGAAATAGATTGCAACTTCTTACCAAATAACATAATAATACTGACCGTATCTTCTTTCTAATCATCTTACCTTTCCTCTTCTCATATTTTCTCTCTCCTATAATTCTAGTTCTTCCTCTTTACATTCTACTGTTGGATATTTTCAACATATATGGGGCCACAACAAGATAATGTTGAACCTCCCACCAAAAATGAGGTAATTATTCCAGATGTTCAAACTCAACAACCTCAAGAACCAATACCTTTAAGGAGATACACGAGAGAAAGGAAAAATGCTATTTCGGATGATTTTATAGTATTTCTCCAAGAACATGAGGAAAATAATGGATTGATGGAAGATGATCCAATCAACTTCCGTCAGGCCATGCAGGGTTCTAACTCTCAAAAGTGGATCGATGCCATGAATGAGGAATACAAGTCTATGCAAGACAATAAAGTTTGGGATCTTGTCCAGTTACCAGAAGGTGCGAAACCCATTGGTTGCAAATGGATATTTAAAACCAAGAGGGATTCGAATGGTAATGTGGAAAGATATAAGGCTCGTCTTGTAGCTAAAGGCTTTACCCAAAAGGAAGGCATTGACTTCAAAGAGACTTTCTCTCCAGTTTCAACGAAAGACTCTTTCAGGATAATTATGGCACTAGTTGCGCACTTTGACCTTGAGCTACATCAGATGGATGTTAAGACAGCGTTTCTCAATGGTGACATTGATGAATCGATCTATATGGTGCAACCAGAAAACTTTGTGTCAGGAGATCCAAAGAATATGGTTTGCAAATTAAAGAAATCCATCTATGGGCTCAAGCAAGCTTCCCGTCAATGGTACTACAAATTTCATCAAGTAATTATCTCGTTTGGTTTTGAGACAAATGCTGTTGATGATTGTGTGTATCACAAGTTCAGTGGGAGTAAGCATATTTTTCTGGTTTTGTATGTTGATGACATACTGCTTGCCACTAATGATATAGGCATATTGCACGAAACCAAGAGATTTCTATCAAGGAATTTTGAGATGAAAGATCTTGGTGACGCCTCTTTTGTATTAGGGATTCAGATACATCGTGATCGCTCTCGAGGTATTCTTGGATTGTCACAAAAGAGCTATATCGATAAAGTACTTAAGAGGTTTGGCATGCAAGACTGTAAACCAGGTGACACCCCTGTCGCTAAGGGAGACAAATTTAGTCTCAAACAATGCCCACAAAATAACCTTGAAGTTAAGGAAATACAGAAGATTCCCTATGCATCAGCTGTAGGGAGTCTTATGTATGCTCAAGTTTGTACACGTCCAGACATAGCATTCATTATTGGAATGCTAGGCAGATATTTGAGTAACCCTGGAATGGATCATTGGAAAGCAGCTAAAAGGGTTATGAGGTATTTGAAGAGAACAAAGGATTACATGCTCACGTATATCAGATCGGATCAGTTGGAGATCATAGGGTACTCCGATTCTGATTTTGCTGGATGCCAAGACAGCAGGAGATCCACATCAGGTTATATCTATCTGCTAGCTGGAGGAGCTATTTCTTGGAAAAGTGCCAAGCAGACACTCATAGCTTCTTCTACTATGGCAGCAGAGTTTGTAGCATGCTATGAGGCATCTAATCATGGAATATGGTTGCGAAATTTTGTCACTGGGCTGCGCATTCTGAATGGCGTAGAAAGACCACTAAAGTTGTATTGTGACAATAACTCAGCAGTTCTATATTCCAATAACAACAGGAGCTCATCTAAGTCAAAACACATTGACATCAAGTTCCTAGTTATGAAGGAAAGAGTACAGAGTGGACAGATTTTCATAGAGCATATTGGGACAAACTCCATGATTGCGGATCCACTTACTAAGGGATTGACACCCAAGGTCTTTCATGAGCACACTGCTCGTATGGGTGTTGTTTATCATGAGGATATCATGTTTTAGTGGGAGTTTGTATTTTCATTGCTTTATGTTTTGGACACAATTGTGTATTTGGATATTATTCTGTACGAAAATAAAGTATTCAATTCATTTCACTCTGTTATTATGTTCAATATTGATCTCACTTAAGAAATAAGGTTGGACCAGTTGGAAATAGACATGTTTGGATCACATAACATGTAATTTCCATGCTACACTCCCATGATTGATCTATGTCATTTGGTTGTATGGGTGTATGTGACCATTGATGGATTTAGTCACGTTAAATGTGACGAAAATCGCTTTGATCCTATATCAATATGACTAATGGACGAGATTGTTTGGTAATACCTATAATAATGATAGCACAATTTTGAGCTCATAAGGTTGTGCACATTTGTAAGATTACACGTATGGCCCAGTGGGAGATTGTTGGATATTTTCAACATATATGGGGCCACACGTTGTATATCAAAATGTGTGGTGCTATTATTTATATGATATTAGTCAATTAAAGTGATCCGTTAAAGACATATTATGACTAATGGGTATTAGAATTCATGGAATTATAGTATAGAGACCGGAGTGTTGTTTTAGATTGATGAGGGGCCAATTTGAAGCAACTAAAAGATGGTGACTATCCAGTTACTATTACTACTATTCTATATATTGGTTATGGTCCCCAATTGTTGGTGGCTTTTCAATTTTCTCTACATCCCCATCAATAGAGATTAAAATCAAAAGGTGAAGGGCACCAATCAATTGGAAGATCCTAATCCGTCCAGGCAAACAATCAATCATCTATGGATTCAGGTATGTTTGTAATTTCGTTATTTTCTCAGATTCAACGTGGAGTATGAATATTAATTAGGGTTTGTAAGGATTTAATTAATAAATCTATAATCCCTAATGTTGAATTTAAATCTATCATCTACATCAAAAGGATGAGGCAAAAATTAGTAAATATCTACACTTAACTTAATGACTTACTGACTTTTTCTTCGACCAGGCAATTTTGTAGCTTTATTTTACGTTGATGGTATTTTGGATTAAGGTTTAATATTATGTAAAAAAATGAGTCCCTCTGAAATAAATATGAATTATTTCTTGAAAAAGAATGCTTGGCCAAACAAGTGAAATAGGCCATTCATTTTGAGATGCAGAAAGTAAAATATCGTTTCGGTGTAAAGAATTTTCACAGGAGAGGAGTTTGGATATGAATGTACACATATGACTTCACACGTGCACTGATATTGGATATGAGCTAGATCTTAAACCACAGTGGTCTATGGTCTTCAATTAGACGAAATATTCACCTAGAACTTCAAGACCACCATTTGTTACTTTGTACATTTGATTGATGAAGTGCTCAATTTGCATATCATGTCTTTCTAACCCTTTTAGAGCGAATCGAGAACTTATGTGGCAGTTTATATGTTTTGCAGAGATCCAACAGACATGACAGAATCATTGAAGGCCTTAATATCTCCGAAGAAATGTTGAGTCCCAACTCTGTAACTAGGCAACTTAATGATCCAATTTCTCTAGCAAAGTCGTTTCTTGCCATTGCAAAGGAAAGCAACAACCTCCAATTTGCATGGGAACTTAGTGTTCAAATCCGCAACTCGCAAATCCTTCTCTCCAATGCTGCTATACGAAGAAATCCTTTGACTATCAGTGAATCAGAAAGTGCAATTCGCGATATGGCACTTTTACTCTTCCAAGCCCAGCAACTCCACTATGACAATGCTACCATGATCTTGAGGCTGAAGGTGAAGATCCAGGGTCTTGAAGAACAGATGAGTTCCATAAATGAGAATAGTTCGAAGTATGGACAAATAGCTGCTGAAGAAGTCTCGAAGAGTTTGTATTGTCTTAGTATTCGGTTGTCAACTGAATGGTACAAGAACTCAAATTTACAAAGAAAACTCAGTGAGAAAAGGGAAGCAGTTATAAAACTCAAAGATAACAATCTCTATCATTTTTGCGTCTTTTCTGACAACATTCTTGCAACTTCAGTTGTAGTAAATTCAACAGCTTTGATTTCCCAAAATCCCGATAAAATAGTCTTCCACCTCGTGACTGACGAGGTGAATTATGCTGCAATGAAGGCCTGGTTCGCTATGAACAGTTTTAAGGGCGTGACTGTTGATGTTCAGAAGATAGAAGAGTTTACCTGGTTGAATGCTTCTTATGTTCCTGTTCTTAAACAGCTTCAAGACTCTAACACCCAGAATTACTATTTTTCTGGTAGCACTGGTGATAGCTGGACGCCAATCAAATTTAGGAACCCTAAATATCTATCCATGCTTAACCACCTAAGGTTCTATATACCAGAAGTATTTCCCGAGTTGAAGAAGGTGGTATTTCTTGATGATGATGTTATAGTTCAGAAAGATCTGTCAGGCCCATTCTCTATAGATCTAAATGGAAACGTGAATGGTGCAGTCGAGACATGCATGGAGACATTTCACAGATATCACGACTCACGAGTACGGGAATTACTCACACCCTCTTATTCGTGAACATTTCGATCCTGATGCATGTGGGTGGGCATTTGGGATGAACGTTTTTGATTTGGTCGAGTGGAGGAAAAGGAATGTCACCAGCATCTACCACTACTGGCAGGAAAAGAACGTCGACAGGACACTGTGGAAACTTGGCACCCTCCCACCGGGGTTACTGACTTTCTACGGATTGACAGAACCTTTGAATCCCACATGGCACGTTTTAGGTTTAGGGTATACAAATGTTGATCCCCAGGTGATAGAGAAAGGGGCTGTACTACATTTTAATGGGAACTCCAAACCATGGCTGAAGATCGGGATGGAAAAGTACAAGCCCCTTTGGGATAAATATATTGATTATAGTCATCCTCTACTTCAACAATGCAATGTTCATTAACTTCAACATAGATTGGCTCTCCCTTTTCGCTCAAATATTGAAATGCATAAAGATTTACGAGCAAATTATGAGACGACTAGCTATTGTAACTAATATTATTTAATTGTTGTTTTAATTTGTGACATGTAGTATACTATTGAATTTATTTGAGTTTTGGTCACAAAACATTGTACATCAAATTATGATAGCTTGGGATTTGAGATTGGAATTTTGGCGTTCCTCATGAAATTCTTCATTAAGAAAGAGAAATTTTGTCACACGAGCTCGATATTCTAAATGTTGTTAATTAATATTGCAATGTTGTTAAGTCATCGTTCCACTGTACACATGGACTACTTCGTTGGTTTCATCCAACATGGACTAATGGATGAATTTTATAAAGTTCATGGCGCATCATAACAAAAAAAAAAAAAAAGAGTTGGGTGGCTATTACGACGCCGTTGCGCCAACAGCAAGCAAGCCCATCTTTACTCCTACAAATCCTATTTCCCATTTGTTGTTTTACGCTCTCGCATACCATTCGATCTTGGAAAGAAAAAAGTTAAAAAACACAGAGCCATGGCTACTTCATTGGCTGCAATGACGGCGCGGCGAGCTGCAACCTTCGCTCGGCTATCATCTCCTGGCTTATCTGCTCGATCGGCCTCTCTCATTCCCCGCCGTGGCCTCGCTGGCGCCGCTGGTACCGTGCTAACCTAATATTTCTCAGATCGATTCATTGTATATATGTGTCCGTATGACTCTCTCTCTCTCTCTCTCTCTCCCTCCCTCTCTCTCTCTCTCTATTTTTCTTATTATTTTTATTTATGACCCAAATGAAGTTCTTTGTTATTGTTTTTTTGATTATCTGGAAATGGGTTTATTTTAGATCACCATGGGCAACCTAAGGTTGATTTCTGGAAAGACCCAATGAGTCCATCGAAGTGGAAGGAAGAGCACGTGAGTTTCTTCTCATTCTTTCCGTCATTTATTGTTTTTGTAGAATGTGAATTATTATCATTTTTATGGAGATATATTTTAAGCATTATTTTTGAGTTCTTGAAGTGCACTGAAATTTTTATATCTTATTATGTAATGTACAGTAAGTGAGTCACAATAAAGTAGATTTATAGAGTTCTTTGCTTTGATGTTCGTTGAGAGGCTAATTTCGTGATAAATCTAGGGTTAGACATGATTATGGCTAGGGACGGCAAAAGGGTGGATTATTCATTGGATTCAAGCTGTTCAAAACTGGGTCAGGATGAGAAGAGAGTTAACAGAACCCTTGAAACCCAATAATTTAAAGTTGATCTGTTTACTCTTTTAAGCAGAATGATCCATCTTTGAATTTAGGGCCTAATTAGTGTCATTTTTTGCAAACATGACCTTAAAACATCTTTCAGATGCAGTTTTTAGTCATTTTAATCACAATTTTTTTTTTATTATAACTGTCTCCAAATCTCACTTCCACATGCATATGGGAATGTTAATGCAGTATCTAGACGATATACAACAATTTTATTACAGTTGATAAAATTTTATGGAGGAATAAGATTTTCCCACAAAGTACCTAGGAAGGAAGGAAATTCATTTGCTGTTCAAGTGATGAAAAAAGCGACATATAGTGTTTTTCCAAAAAGTGATGAGCTGGTGTCCAAGTGCATATGCCATTGTGGTGTAGGTACAAAATCATTTGCTCTTGTCACACCTACATTTACAATTGTAGTAGCAACATGAGCCTCAGGAACAGACCTTACAAATTCAATTATGATGATATCACGCATAAAATAACGTTTAATTTAGGGTGCATAGTTCAATAGATGCTTAACTATATATTTTGTTAACTAATTATCACGAGATCTCCTCAATATCTCTTGTAAGTCTTTCTATCATTATCATGGGAATCTTTATTGGTTGCCATGAGATGTTATATTATTGATTCTTACAAACAGTGCATGTCTATGTAAATTGACAAAAATAACAAACTGTGTTCTACAACCCACCCTAGTCCATAGACCAAATTGTTTTTGATAACATCAGTAGGGGTTAGTCTCTTAAGAGGTGTAACCTAACCACAAATTTGCGTGTGTGGATTCATTTCATGGTTCTTGAATTACATTGCCAACTCTATGTACAGCATTGAACAAATAAAGATCAGATTACAGTTGGGAACTTGAAAACGAATTCATATATTGACAGATTCAACAAGAACCAAATGTAAGTATGTAAAGAATGCAACAAATAAATATGTTGAACCTGGAACTTGTGAAAGTACAAAATGACATGTTAATGCTGTATGAAAAGAAATTGAGCTCCATGCTGATGAAAATGGATATGGTATTTTTCTTTCTTTGGGCTGCTTTTAATATGATCAATGCCAAAGGTCATGAGGATTGAATGTTTTAACCATTAATCAGGAAGAGACTCTGAGTATGAATGAACTAGAGGTCAATATGTAATTAATTGGAAGGACAAATTGATCTGTTATTTATGTGATAGCGAAGGTATTGAACAAAGCTTATTAGCACCACAATGTGCAACTTTGTCTACGATTCTAGTGTCATCTGTGAAGTGTGAACAATGTCTTACTTTGAACATAGAATTTATAGATGTACTTGCAGGATAACTGATAGTCCAATTGTCTACTTGAAGATATTAGAATTTAAAGTCTGTGTTGCTGAGTGATTACTAGTTAATTTTTCACTCGAGTGCAGAATCAATATTGTGTATTGTGTTTATCAAAGTTCACTTGTACTGAATATTCGTGCTCACTTGGCTAAGTTATTCTTTTTGACCTATTGCTTGTGTATTAATTATGGAATTCTGCAAACTTTCTTCATTTTCTTTTATAAATTGTGTCCTACTTTTTCCTGTTCTACTCACATAATTTCACTGTTCATTCATTTCACATGTGGAACACCATTAAGATAAAGTTAAGGTTGACAGATATCATTTGTGAAAAATACTGTGAATTTTATATGCTGTGTATCTTTGAACATGCAGTTCGTGATTGTCTCCTTATCTGGCTGGGGTTTGCTTTTCTTTGGAGGGTACAAGTTCTTCACGGGAGGCAAGAAGAACAATGAAGAGGTGCACTTTTCTTCCTTTAAATGTCAACTTTATGCAGTATGGATTATGTAACCTGGGTTAATGAGATTTATAGTTGTACTACACAGTACTACAGTTGGCTTGATCATACGTGCCCAACTTTTTTTATGTCATTCATTGGATGGACCATATCGTGAAAGTATACAATATGAGAAAGGATAAGAAATCAGCTCAACCTCCATTCATTTGGTTGATTATTTTTATCCACAATTTACTTATTAAGAGAGGACAAGAAAATTAAAGGTGTAAAGTTTGATCCATTTTATGGACAAGTATGAAGTTTCTACTTACAAGCATTTGTCGGTGTAACAGTTGCTTTGTCCTGAAGAATAAGACATTTTTAGTGCATTTTGAGTGAAAGACACGCACTTTTGACCTCCCCCAGCCCCATCCTCAACCAGATGCACACACCCTCATAAAAGGGGAAAAAATGTGGGGACAAAAGAAATTTACATTCTCATTATCGAACTGACTACTTGTGAAACAATACGAGTTTTATTCTGACTGTTAGCAACGTTTCCATAAACTGTATGGAAATAATCACTCATTTGCCTTTTGCATTACTTGTAATTATTTTCTGTAGGGTATTATTACGTTACATATTATACTGGGCAGATTGGATCTTGATTGATCAATTTATATTTTTGTTTTGTTTATTTTCTTTTTCGCAGAAATTGGTGGAAGCAACACATTAGAGTGGAGAATTTTGAATGTCGTCGTTACAGAAACTTTCTTCAAATATATTGAACTTCAAATTTCATTGTCCTGGTTCTCTTGTATACGGACAGTTCAACTGTTTCCAATCAATTTGAATGATCATTGAAATGCTCAGCTCAGGTGATGACTGAAATAATACAACTCCAAACACTTTGTCATTGTCACTTTGCTTTTATGTCGTCTTAATAATGTATGAACATCATAACTATATGATCCTTGTTGATGCACGTTGCATAGATTGCATCAGGATTTCTCTTTATGATCTGCAGTTTTTAAAGGGTATGTAACCTTTCGCGTGGTATGGTACGAGTTACAAACCTTAAAAAATGATGTTTTTGTCCTTAACCTATTTAAATTGGTCAATTTCAGTTTCCAAGCAGTTGAAACCATCAATGTATAGAGACGTTAAAATAGCGTGTAAATTTCATATGACTCACGGTTAAGAGGGAAAAAATTGTCGAATCGCTTAATTTCAACTCAACGATGTAACGTCTAAAATTTGATTAGTTTCTATCAAGTGGAGGCCCAAATTTATAGATTCAAATAGGTTGAGAATATATATAACCACACTAGATGAAAGGTTAGCAAGCTCGATCCTGATTTATGCTATTCATAAAATTTCTGATTTTGCCTGAGGGTTGAAAAAAAAAAGTAACAGTAACAGTAATTTTTACCATTCTTTAATTTTATCGATCAGCTTTATCTGAAGGAATTGGTGTATCAGATTTCTTCTTACTGAAAAGGGGTCAGATTCACGTGCACACTTACGATATAAAGTCAAGTAAATTGATGTTCCAACTACAATCTGAAAAAAATAGTTATATGGAAAATAATATCATCCACATAAGCTGATCAATTAATTCAAAACTTAGAATAAAAACTTATTAATTATTAGTTTGGTTATATTTTCAAGGCTTTGATCTTATCTTTACACCGACAGAATCAATAATCGTCAATTTTATACTGACATGATAATGTTGAACACCTCACATTAAATTAACTTCACATAGCTAGCAATTTTCATTTTGGTGAAATCATATAAAAACTTATTTGGCTCAAATAATGGAAGACTCGTTTCATATTTATTAGTAGTAATTATTTTGATCACACGTGTTGCATGTGTGCCATTTTTTTTTTTTTTTTTAAAACACAAGTACACAAGCACAGTTGAGGGCTTCAAGCAAACACAAATAAATGGATTCCAACCCAACTTGTAATGTAAGTCTCTCTCTCTCTCTCTCTCTCTCTCTCTCTCTACACACACACATACTGGTGGCGGGAGCAGGGGCGGCGTGGAGGAGGGTGGTGTTTGTCTTGCATATCTACTTGCCGATGGACTACCATCATTTCAATGAGGGTGAATTTAAGTAGTTTCCATTTGGAAAGGGTCTTCATGGAGATATATACGAAGAATTATAAGCTCGTGTTAATGAGTGGCGAAGGTTTGAGTCTTGGGATTTCGATTTAGGGGTAAAAAATGTACGTATGTGTTTTTCAAATTTTATTTATTTATGATGAACATTCTAAAGTTTGATACCAAAAAAATAATCACTACCATAGATTGATACAACTACAAGTACGTTAATTACTAGGATAATTTATATTTTTTATTTATTTTCCGTCTTCAATTTTTAGATCATCTGTTGTTTGCACATCAATTTGTGGGTTCTAATGTAATTAAAATATACTTACATTGTACACACATGGATGCCCATAACAATGCAAGACCCAACTCGAAAGTTAAATTATGTAAAATTATAGGTCGATGTTACTTTTATGTTATTTACACTAGGACGAGGACAAGGACAAGAAGAAGACAGTGCAACATTCTATGCTTCTATGCTGCAAGTTATACATATCCGAATCGCGAAACAAAGAGGCTCTCGATTTGATCGAACGAGCAGTTAAGCGCGATCCAGAAACTGTCATCGTGAACAAATTCGAAGATCGAGAATATAATAGGGTTAGGTACACCCTTGTATCGTACGTCGCTCATGATAGTATAGGGTGTCCAATCTACAGCCCTTTGCATCAATCTGTGATGGCCATGGCTGAAGCTGCTTATGAAGCCATAAATCTCGAGTTGCATTCCGGGGCTCACCCACGACTTGGTGTCGTGGACGACGTCGTTTTTCATCCGTTGGGTCGGGCTTCATTGGATGAAGCAGCTTGGCTTGCCAAGACAGTAGCTGCAGATATTGGAAATAGATTTCAAGGTATGTATTTCTTAGCGTAAATGAAATCACAAGATTACAACAAAATTTTAAGGAATTTCTTATATGTTGCAGTGCCAGTGTATCTATATGGTGCAGCACATCCAACAGGGAAGGCTTTAGACACCATCAGGCGTGAGCTCGGGTATTATCGACCCAATTTTATGGGTAACCAGTGGGCTGGATGGACGCAGCCCGAAATTCTCCCCGAAAGACCTAATGAAGGACCAAACATTGTGACTCGTGCTAGAGGCATTGCTATGATCGGTGCACGTTCATGGGTTGCCACCTACAATGTTCCCATCTTGTCGACAGACGTTTCAATAGCTAGACGGATTGCATTGATGGTGAGTGCTCGAGGCGGAGGTCTGCCTACTGTTCAAACACTAGGACTTGTTCATGGTGAGGACACAACTGAGATAGCTTGCATGTTACTCGAACCAAACCAAATTGGCGCTGATCGAGTCCAAAACCATGTTCAAATGCTGGCAGAACAAGAAGGTTTAGATGTTGAGAAGGGTTATTTTACTGATTTTTCACCAGAGATGATTGTTGAAAGATACTTAAAATTAATCTCTTCCGGCTCTGCCTGAGTTGAGGATCAAGTGCAAGCTAATCAATTGCGCTTCATGAAGACAATAAAAGATTAAACAAGACAACATCTTATGTTGTTTGTCAGAAATCGTCCAGTCCAGCATATTAAACAATGCTCTAATGTCTAAACTGTGGAATAAAATGACACCTTTGTTCTTTCTATTGTGTTTCTTTATTAGTTTCTAACAAAACGTTACTGTTGAATATTTTACTTAATATTAGAAATATCAAGTTTAAAAAATTTAATATACCTACAAAAATATATAAACTATAAAATTTCGTCGGAGTTACCAATGGCTTCCATTAGTCGTCGATGGTTGATAACATCACTTACGACAATGTTTTTGATGATAACTAACAGAAATGCATTGGTTCTCTAACGTATCTTCGCCGATTCTGAATTACCTACGTTTATTTCCCTTAGAATCTCCGTAATGCTATATTGTGGTATAACGATGGAATTTTCGTCTGTCATTAATTGCTCTATTGTTATTTTTCAATATTATTTATAGATACACCCCCCAATAATTTTGTACCCAAGTTGCTTGAGCCGTAGGTTTTTTCTCTTCGTCCACATGATACGGACATGGACTTTAACATTCTCATTCTGACTCGACTTAAAAAGAAACCCAATGCAGTACACTGGACTAAACCAAACAAGGTTTACTTGTGTCAAGATAGAAACAGCACAGAGAGAGTAGTTTAATGAACTGAGGTCTTTCAAGGAGAACAGCCAGAGATTGATGGCAGAAACTTTTGATCAAATTGTGTATTATTCCCTGGAACAATTCATCTAGGTAAACTAGCACACAAACTGTAGCTGCTAGACTAAAATAGACCAATGTGTCGGGGGCAAATAAATCCTTAAAGAGTAAAAGAAATTAACAAAGACATTCTTGAAAGCATCACGCTGCTTTTACTTTCCCATAATTAGCAGTGTGACCCGTCCATGTATTCATTCAAACCAACTTTCTTTTCTTCCATCTAAAACCTAATGAATTTTTTTTTCATAACCGTGGATATTTGAGTCAGTTTGTGCACACCTCGACCAATCCCACGGGGCCCTGAAGTTTACGACTGGGTACTCACCTCAGTCGTCCTGAATGGAAAACCTAATGATTTTATCCTGACCTACATACCCGGATTCAATTTTTTATCAAAACAGAGTGGCATCTCAAAATTTTCATAAATGGGTAAAGGAGCAATATTTTTAAATGGTGAAGTTGCTTTGAAACTATTTCAAAAAATCCACAATGGAAAATCACAAGGTACATGATAAACACACAAAATAGCCACAACCATGAAAATTAGTACCCCGTACAAAAAAGCAAAACAAAATACATGTAGAAAATTCAAGGAGCTACCGGGAACAAAATTTTAACATTTTCCATAACATTAAATTATCGACCATACCCAAGATATTGTAGTTCAAAGGTATCAAGAAAGAGTCTGTAACCTTTTAGCTGCCTTTCTGAGTCTATCTCCTATGTCTCAAATGTCCAGATACACTCTTCCCACTGCCAATACGTCGACTATAATCTCTCCATGATGTCAAGGAAGATTGCTGCAAATTACAATCATACCCCAATTGCAACCGTTTAGGCTGAACACTGAACAGCTTGTTTGTCCACAATCATGAGCAGAAAATAAATATTGCAGTTTGAGGTGTCAAGAAAGTATCTTGAATTCTAGCGGCCTCTCTGCCTGCCTCTCCCACGTCCAAATCGTCCACCTCTGTTCTGATGCATGTTTCTCCCCCCACCACCAATACCTCGATCATGAGGTCTCCCTGAAGTTACAGGAGATGTATGTAAATTAGGATCATATCCATTCAGTTGAGCCACTTGTCCTTCCACATTCACAGGCAGAGATGTTTGTTGGCCCTGCAAACCCATTCCAAATGGTGACTGGTTGAACACATTTTGACCCATCCAGGGTGCAGGTGCAAATGTGGGGCCTCCACCAAAATTTACTTGCCCACCTGGCAAAACGAAATTAAAAGGCAACCCAGGAATTGTATTACTTTGATGTTGCTGTGATACACCAGTTGGCAAAGGCATTTGATACAATTGTTGAGGATGAGTCTGTGGTAACCATGGAATACCATTTCCGGGCAATCCAGTGGGGAGGCCCATACTTTGGGCCTGTTGACATGGGAACCCATTAGTCCAATTTCCATTCGGGGGGCAAAAACCAGGAGTTTGTGCCCTCAGTGCAAATGGAGGAACCATAGCATGTCCACTAACCATTCCTGAGCCTTGATCCATGGATGGCCCAACTGGTGGGCGGACTGAATGCTGGTTTTGATCAACTAATAGGTTATTATCTCCAGCAGAAGCTTTCCCCATTGCAACTTGATCACAGTTCCAGTTGCCAGATCGATTTTTGAATTGCTTTTTATCCTTTTTCTTTGTTCCAAGCTTTGGGTCATTTGTGCCCCTTTTCTTCATTTTAAGCAACCTCCTATACTCGACCTCCTTTTCATCATCTGAAAATTCTAGCTCATCCGACTTCTCTTCATCATTTTCTCCTGAAGCATCGTACCCTTTCTGGTAAAGATTCTTATCATGGAGTACATGATTTACAAATTCTGGAACAAAAGAGATTAATGTTCCTTGCTGAATATTTGCAGGGACTTCAGTCTCTGAATTGTATCTCACAATATAATAAGGGTTCTTCACGGGCCCAAAAACTTCATCCACTATTCCCAGTGCTGATCTGCTTTCCGTTATCCAAAGAATCGAGCCCTCGTTCAGAGGATTGTGATTCTCCACCCCTTCTACAATGACCTGTGCACCTATGATCTGTACATGGGAAGATCATTGGTTAAACCATGTGAGCAGCGATCTTCAGTTTATATATTAAAAGACGAAACTTAGTGATAGAAGTATCAACAGTGCATTACGACTTATAATCAGTTGTACTCTATTTTTATGACCTTACCGATAAAACCATTCCAACAGGCAGGATTTGATGATGTGGTTCCAAAATTACATTCACAGAAGGAACTGGGGGCAGAACCTGCAAAAAGAAATGTACACAACTGTCAACTTTGTCCTAAGTTCAGGACATAATGAAATTTAGATAAAAAGCTTTCATATAAACTACATTTTGGACATATCATGGGCCGTCATGGAACTAATGACAACAAATAGGATGCACAACCCCAAGACAATCTTGAACTCACATTTGTCTTACATTAAAAATCAAACTAGATTGTCAGTTTCTAACATATACTTTATCAAACTCTGTATCCCTTAAACTAGGAGGCCAGTGCCAAACCCTGAACGGTGGTGCTAGTGGTACATCACCACTTACATTTGGACGGATGATTATGGACACCCGGATGTAAGTGGTGATGTACCACTAGAATAATTCAACCCCGAATCCTAAACACTTGAATAGATCATGAAGCTCTAAAGTCCAATAGAAGTTGAAAATTGGCTAGGCCATGCACTATAAACTTGTGATCGATCACTATTCTCAAAACAAAATACTTATAAAATATTTAATTTAAGCACAAAACAATATATAAAGCCACCTAGGGACAAGTGCTCCAACACGATAAGGAGAGAATTCGGCCAGAACACTCCAACACATGTTAGTATGTGTTTTCTTCTAGTTCATCACAAGTGAAGTTCAATCCCAGTCCAAGAAAGCTGCCCATACACCAACTTGGATGCTACAGGAGGATATTCTAATGTTGAAACTAGAAGCAGGCCATGATAAACACAAAGAGAGAGTACTCGCCATTATTTGGTAATTTCCTCTTCCCTAGTCGTACAGTTGATTTGATTATGGTACCGTGATATAATTGAGAACAAAAGATGTTAACTGTTTACTTCCGCTGCTGTTGTGCCTATCAACTTTTCAAAAGTAACATCGAATACTAACATGGTCTGATTAATTAGTTAGCCCAGAACAGCTGAAGGTTTCTTTTCAGGATTTCTTAAATAACTCAATCCTAAAAGCTGAAAAGAGACTGAAGAACAGAAATAGAACAATCAAAGAGTCTGTACATGCCAAGCCTTCTACTCCTACAACTGAAGTGCTTCCCCTCCCCAACTGACAGATAATTTAATAATTTTATTCTTGTTGGCTCTGTATTTTTATTTTCTTTTCCATATGTTTTCTTCCCTTTCAAAGTCAAAGCAAGCAAATTTGCGAACCACTGATCAGTTATTTCATTTGTTTTAAGCTTCTACATTAGATTTACAATACTGGTCTCTATATGTGAATACAACTTTGTTAACTAATTATTAATTTTGTTCATATATTCTATTATGGTGGTTTCTAATGGTTGATAGTTTATTAGGAGTATAACTTTGTCTTACCATAATTTCTTTGAATTATTTAGTTCATGAAGGGAAAAAGCCTCAATGTTCCATTTAGTCTTTTAAACATTGTTTTATTCTACATGCGCCATTACTACTTCTCAAAGAAACAAAAGTTTAAAAGTATGTTTCTTAGCAATAAACTCAATAAATTGAATACTTTACAGAAACACTGAGATAAGCAAAATGATCTTCAAGTTTTAATATAAACAATTAATGTTGATCACACTGACGTGGTAACCATCGTAAATGAGCAACGTCCAAAACAGCTATCAACTAGTCATGATCACTATCACGGACAATGTGGTGAAAAAACATGATACAGTAAATTCAATCAGAGAATAAGTTGATTCAAAAGCCTGATTCAATCAGTTTTTCAAGCAGACAAGAATATATAGCCAAAGGTTTCCCACAATACATACTGCTCACTAAATCAAAGTTCAGCCAATTTCAGTTTTCACCATTCGACTATTCCTTCACTAGTTTTGATCGAAATTTTATGCAAATGTGTTCTCTACATGACATGAAAAATCTCCCGGAAGAAAACATCAGAAATAAACTTTCTCAAAAGTTCCCGAAGTTTGACGCTCTTGAACATTTTTTGCCAGTTTCTGGCACCAATTTTAGGATCGAATTTCTCTCAACTCAGAAATCATTTTTACAGTGTAAAAGTTCCTGGTCAACGCTCAGGTTCAAAGCTACAAAACCCTTCAACTAGGTTCAGATTTGGACATGTTTGCTTAGTCAAGTGAAGCTCAATGTCGGATGCCGGAGCACTTTCCAGTCAAGTTCAATTGTTAAAATTCAGCCGATTAAATGATGAATCGTGAAAATATTACACGAGTTTGTAAATATGATAGGATGAATTTTCAGAACGAATAGATTGTGGCATTACCCATTACTCGAGATCGTCTGGCATTACAGACTACCAAGATAGTAGAACAGAACTCAATTGCTTTGTTTTGCCATAAATGATTTGTGTGGTCAAAACAAGACATTTATACAAGATATTCAAGTTTCATAATTAGTCAACATCACTAATAGTAAAGCAGACAACAGAGATAAATAAGCATCTAAAGAACTAGATCACTTACCTTGAGTTCGTTCTTAGACCTGATGGGCCCTGCCATACCTCTTTCACCATCATCATCATCTCCATCTTCAGTCCAAGCAACCATCTCATCTGCATCAGACAACATTATCTCACCTTCTTCTATGTCCAGTTTTCCCCCAGCAAACCCAACCTCATTATCTGCTTTCTTCTCATCTCCACTTTCCTCCTCGCCTTCCTCATCATCCTCCTCATCTTCATCCTCTTCCTCGCTACTAGAAGATGAGGACAAAGATGAAGACAACGAATTCTTGTTTTCTGACTCCAAATCACTATCACTATCGTCCTCACCATTATTAGAATCACCAAGCCCCATTTCGTTCCCATTATCAATCACTATATTACCACTCTTCAATTCATCCTCGTGGAGGCTCACATCTTCAGAATATTCTGCACAATTATCATTGGGGAATTCACATTTGTCAGTCATATCACCGCCTACTTGTCCTTCAGTTGTTACATCATTCACATTGACACCAAGTGAAGTCGAGCCATTTGACCCATCCAGAGTAACTTTTCCCATCTCTTCCTCAATCAAACACCTATAATCTGCCAACTTCCCACAAAATGCATCTCCTTTCAACTCCTCCTCAACCTTATTTTTCTCGCAAAATCCATCAGCACCCTTCTTAACAATCCCAATTTCACCTTCTTCTTGGCACAAACTCTCCAATAGTCCCACCTCACCACAAAACCCATCTCCATTTAACTCCTCTATAACCAGAGTTTTCCCTACAAACTCATCTATATCCACTTCCAAACTCTTCTCCACAACCCCAAATTCAGCATCCTTTGAGCCAAAATGAACAGGTGTTTCTCCAAAATCAGCCATTACTGAATCAAAATCAGGAAAGGAATCAGCAAAAGATAAAGAGAAGTCTTCAAGACCTGGAAGACAGAGATCAAGTTGGTCGTTTAGTAAAAATGGTTTCTTGAGTTCTGATAAAGATTGGTTTTTGGGGTTTTCTAGTCCCTCTTCTTCTTGTTCTACTCTCACTTCTTCAGTAATGGAATCATGTAAACTCACCATGGTCGAACTAAACTTAGGGTTTTGAAGGTAAGTTTCATGGTTGTAATACTGAAGAATAGCCAAGTTATATATGAATGTGTAAACGCAGAAAGCGAAAATTATGGAAAGTGGCGTTACAAAGGCAAATCTTCTTAAACCCTAGTCGCCAGTATTTTCGATTCGAACAGATGCTAACAGAGAAAAAAATAAAAAGTAAATTTACACCCACGTCCCTAAATTATTGTCAATTACGGGTCAAACAATTCCAAATTTGGATTGAAATTTGAAATACAAACCCCGGAAAATCTAAAGTTGCGTTTGATTGTCAATATTTTTCATAAAAAATGGATTTTCACCTAATTTCTTACTTTATATTGTTTGATTGACAATTTTTTTCTTGAAAAATATTTTTCTACTTTTGATCGCGTAGCTATATTTTCCTTGAAAACAAGAAAAATATTTTTTAGAGAGTGGTGATTTTTATTTTTCTTCAGGTAATTTACTCTCTCTTTCTCTCTCTCATCTATCTTCTCTATTTCGTTTACCCAACAAAAAAAAATGAACAACAATAATATTTTCTAGATTGAAAACTAAATCAATCAAACACGTTCAGTTAATAATTTTCAAATAAATTCTAAACAATTCAATTGACTAAAATTTATCTTCTTTCTATGTAAAATCTATACTCGCAATCAAACGCATTCTAAATATTGAATCTTTAACAAAAATTCAAAAATTTATAGTAAAATTAGAATAATATTAAAAGTCCAGAATTCTACAATCCATTTGTTATTCATCAAATACTTTGATTATAGAAACATTGTTATTACAATTTCTTACACCATGTCTCAAATTCTTGAACTTCAACAAAATGGTTGAGGTGAGAAAGAAATGGATGTAGAACAAAGTCTTCATGGACTCCCTAGTACAAATTAACCCTATATGAACGATGAGATTAACTTAAGACTAAAATTAGGAATATGCTAAAAGAACATAGGGGGGTGCTGAGTGCCCATTATGGGTACTCTTATGTGCCATCTTATGTTTGTGTAGCACATCCCCTAAAATTAATCTCATCATAGAACTATGTGTTGATAAATCGAAACAAGTGTTCTAAGGATCCGTACTCAACATTGAATTTCTAACTAAACAATGCAACAAAATATCTGATTAAGTTGTCTGAATTATCAAAAATCGTCCTATATATCATTCTTGGAGAAATTTAAACAATATGACCAAAAGAGACAAATACAAATTTCGGACAAAAGTACCTAGATTGCAAAGTATCGTCATCTAAAACATTAATTGCTTTTGGACTTGATTGATTCTTTAGTTTTATTGGAGATTGATGTTTTTACTATTTATTATGTATTTTTCACATTTGTTTAGAATTTTGTGATAAAAAATTTGATCTCAATAGTCGAATGTCATAACCTAATCAAAGAAATTTACAGAGGTTTCTTTAACCTTTTTCTTTTTTTTTTTTTTAAAAAAATTTGGCTTTATGTTCACTTTTGTCATGTAAATTTCTTATCTACATACTAGCCCATTACACTTTTAGCACCACATCTCTTTCCCTTTTATTTGTAACACTTCTGTTTTATGAGTATATTAATTCTTATGCTTTTCAATTTTTACAGTACCTTGAAAATTTGTACCTAGATTTATTTTTATTTATTTAAATAATGATTCCTTTCCATACATTTTCTGAACTCATTTTTATTTTCATAAAAATAATATCGAAACATTGCCTATTTGAAATCAAAATTCCACCAAATTAATTTTTAAATTAAACAAAACAAATTGATTATTCCAATAAATGAAAAAAACCCAAAATGGTCTAAGTTTGGAGTATTTGAGCTTGAATTATAAGGGTTAATTGAATCTCTTGATAGCTATTATTAGTAAAAGATCGTATTGGCACTTTATTTCGTCAATATACATTAGATATAAACGAGTTTTTGTTTATCTTGGATTCGATTAATCCTCAATAACTAATATCTTGTGAAACTGAATGATAACACGTCAATAAAAATAACATGACCTAAGTATTTAATCTCTCGTTGGTTGAACTCACATTTTATTCAAACTTACAACGAAAAATTGTTAAAAATTTTGCATTCAAGATTATACCTCTTAGTGGTGAACGAGTTGCTATAAATTAATGTCATAAAAAATATGAGAATAAACATCCTTAAAAAAATTGAATTCCATTTTCATCAACCGGTGGGTCATTGCTAAGCCGAACTTTAGGTAAAAAATAACTTTATACACATATAATGCAAAGGTTCTACAATTGTCATAGTGGTCAAGGTTCTCATATTTGAGTAAGAAATATGATATTAAATTTTGCTCTCAAACAATTTGGTAATTAAATTGAATTTGTTCCAGTTTTCGCTGAACCCATCCGGTTCTAATGGTTATAGATTGGATTTTGCAGTTATTAACCGGTTCCTTTGCTAATGGGCCAATTATTGGCAATCGGACTAGTCAACTTTCTGACTGAACAAGCTGATTTTAAAATTTATCCCTATTAAAATTTTAAAAATTTAGATTCCCAAAAATTTATGTATTTGTAGGTTCACACAAGTACCAGTCCTTTTCCAAGAACCCAAGACCAGCTTAAGGTCATGAAAACAAACTCGATATTTCAGCTCAAGGTTCAATATAGGGATTAGAATTTAGAGTTAAAACTCTAAATCTTTTCACACCAAAATTATTTAGATTATCAAACGCTAACACATGCAACAAGAAATTCAACAAATAGTGTTTCATTGCTGTAAAATTTCATAACAAATGGGGTCGGGAAGGTCCTCAAAAGATTTGAAAACCGCAATCACAAACGTAAAAACTATTGAAACTTTCATGTATCATAAACTAGTTCGAGTTGATTTAGGAGTGAAAACCCTTGTTTAATTCAACCTAATATAATCAATAATTTCAAAAAAGAAATAACAAAATAATTTTTTGTTCATACTATAATCTCACACCATAAAATCTCGACCCCTTTTTCGAACACAACTTATCCAACAATATAACAATATTGCAACTCTCAAACACCACCCAATTTGATCCCGAGCCATTTTCTCAACCATCACAATACGATTTTAACTATTTTCCCAACAATATCATTTCAATCCACAATATCATTCTGGCTCCTTGAATTCTCACTTCTTATCTTACCAGCCTTCTCAAGTTAGCAATCTGCGACATTCTGCTACAGTAAAGAAGAAGAAGACTCAAACCCAAACTAAGGAAATTAACGAGTCCCAATTGGACTAAAGATCATTATGTAAAGCATGGTTACAAATATCAGAAGATGCCATCACATGTTCAGAACAACCGAGGCAAAGGTAATGGGATCGAATCATCATCACGCTCATCTTCAATGATCACGTCGTGTAATATGATGCACACTTCCATTATAATACAAAGATAATCTTTTCTCCAATAATGCAGATGTCCTTTCGTTATTCCCCACCTTATACGCACAACGCCAAACGCTCGTTCAAAATCCTTCCTAATAGCCTCTAGTTTTCTAGCAAACTTCTCTTTTTCAGTAGTTGGGTACGTAATAGTTTGCATCGAAGTAGATAATATCCCAATGTATATCGACGTCTATTCACCTCATAATCAACACGAGGCATATTATCGTGGATAATAGTGTCAAATACTGGAGAATGATTCAAAATATTCAAGTCATTGTGTGAACCTAGTATACCAAAAAATGCATTGCTATATCCATAAATCTTTTGATGCAGCTGCTTCTAATATGAGGGTAGGCTTATGATGATTATCCTTGTGCATGCCATGTCATGCAATGAGAAATGCATACAATTTATTAATCCAAGCATACTTGAGAACCCTCTCTGCTTTCCTTCTTGAAGCAAACATGCAATCTCTTGTTCGATTGGTGAGCGCATATAATGCCTTCGTATAATAATTATTAGTCTCCCAGAATCACTTCATACTCTTGATGGCAGTTCTTTCTCCAATTTTTACATACTGGTCACATTGATTTGCTGATGCTTCATAAGCGAGTATACGTATTGCAACAGTCATCTTTTGTATCAAAGAGCCAAAATGACTCGTGCTATCTTTCGTTCAAAATAATTGTCTTCAGCTTCAATATCCTTTAAAGTGCAAAGGAACAACCCTTTCCGCATCTGGTTGCATCCGTCTACGAAAATAATCATCAGGATAAGTACAATTATCTTCGAAATAATCTCTCCATACTTGTCGGTGACTTCAAAGCATCGTTGCACATTTGATTGTGAGAGAACCGTTTGCACATGTGGTAACAGATTCATTCATAACCCTTTGAACTTGCTTCCAATGACATCAGAGAATTGCATATTGATTTTCATCAGATGATGAGCTTGATGAAGTCAACGGTGTAGAACTCTACTCAAACATTGGAATGGATTGCGATGATGAATCAATTACTTTCTAGAAAAAGAATTAAGTTGGAGATGAATCAAGAAATCATTGTTGATGATTGTAGATGGAGAGAAGGAAGGTTTATATAGCCCTAGTTTGATTGTCATTATTTTCAAAATATTATATTTCTTTCATTCTTTTCAATCATACATTTTTCAATAAAATAATATTATATCCAAATTTCAAATTTTACTTTTTTATTTTTTAACCACAAATTATTCATTAATTTACTATTTCAAAATGCATTCTGAAAAAAAATAAAAAAAGGACTCAAACAGGTGCATAGAGTATTCAAGAAATTGAAATTTAAACCTTAAAAAAATATTACCACTGAATATAAAATACGTACGTTTAATGTAAAAAAAAATTCATTGAACTTATCACATCACAATAAATAAATGTTGAATATTAAATTTATCCCGCGAACTTATCAAAAAATAAAATATATGAAAAGAGAAATACACACACGTTGGTTTGTTGAACAAATGGCTGAGTTGCTAAATTCGAATAGTCCAATGTGATAGCCAAACGCTAGCTAAACTTAACATGTGGATGTACTTCCTACCGTCTCATAAATATATGTTTACTTTTACTTTTTATCTATCCCAAATTATATACAACTTTAGAGTAGAGTTGATTTTTAAGTTTTTTAATATACACCTATTTAATGTGTTGTTATCAAAACTATTTCTATTTAAACAATTAATTAATGTAAGAATATATTAGAAAAATGTAAGAAAAATTTATATTTTCAACTATATTGATTATATTTTCTTGATTTGTGTAAAAATAGAAATAAGTCTATTTTTGTGGGACGGAGGAAGTATTAGTCAACAATCACCTTATTATCCATGTTGTAATGTTTGGTTAGCTAAAGTTAACACAATCAATGGGGATGCTCTTAGGGGGACTACTAATCACAAGTCAATTGAAGGAGACAAGAAAGCGCCTTTAGTCGACTTATGCTTCCATAATTTTGGAAATTTTCATCCATATGTATGAAAGAAAATAACGATGCTACCAAGAAAACTGTAAAGTTTTAGTTGATTTATGTAATTGACAAATTCTATGGACAAAATGATTTAATTGGATAGATTGTTAAAGTTCAAGAAGTAATGTGTAATTTGTTCAAAAGTTAGCTAGTAGGTCAAGAGAATTTGGAACATAGAGGAAAATGACACGGATTTTTGTTGGATTGTCGTCAAGAGTTGGCTCGAGCTACAAAAGCAGAAACATCGTCGCTAGACTGTCGCCCTTCCTTCGCTCGAGAGACAGTACTGTCCGAGAAATTTTTATTTCGCGATTTCAAGGTTTTTTACCCGACCCATTCGTTTCTTGACTTACTTATAAATATCAGAACTCACCTGCACGTTTTTTTAAGGTTAATTATTAAGAGAAAAAGTCTAGAGAGTGAATACTTCACATTATTATTTTCAACATTTATCTCGTGTGAGATCTTTTGAGAGAAAAATATCAGATCCAAATTCAAATACCAAAAATCATACTTCCTACATATCTGCCAGAGGTTCTGAAGATCGAGGAAGACAACTGGAGTTCCAGTCTGTGAAGAACGGATTGTTCTTCGTGATCTACAGGAAGCGATTCCACCAAATTAGGGGTTGTTGCAGGATAGCAGAGTTCCAAGAAAGCGTTGGTCATTGCAGTTAGAATTGGTGTAGGGGAGCACAGAATTCAGGAGAGCTGTCGAATTGCATTCAGGAGATCAGATAGTACGTGTCGTCATCTAATCTGTTAGACTGTAAGTCTTGAACCGTTTATAGTTGACTGACTTGCAAAGCGCTCGTAATTTGTCCCAGTTAGATTTTATCGTGATCATACCGTTATTCGTTTACTGCTTTATATTATGAATGTATGATATGTTGTATTTAAATTTAGGATTAAATTGACTGCATGATTAATCATCTAGAGATAATTAATTGGTGATTTGTTGCTAATTAGTTAATAAGATTTTAGTTCCGCATTTTACACATATTCACCCTCTTTTAGATGTTGTTAGGGTCGAACTTGCGTTTTTAAAAAACAACCAAAAATAGTCATGCCAATTGATTGAAATAAATGACTCTAAAATAAAATAAAAAATTAAAATCACAAAACGGCAACCCATCACTAATATTATCTGGTCAGAAAATTGGTAAGAGATTTATTACAGTGAACAACTCAGTAGCCGCAGAATAAATGAAGAAATCTGCCAACTTTTGAATTCCCACGATGGTTCAATTCTCATATGGTACAACATTAAATTGATACAGCAAAAATACAGCTATACCTATATTTCTCCAACTGCAGCACTGATCAGGCATGTGAGCAATTAATTAGACCAACCATATACATTACTAGCTAGTAAATAACATAGCAATTTTTTATTTTTTTAAAAAATTTTATACTTTATTCCATGAATGACTTGTTTATCTTGTAAATTTGTTCGATTTTGAGATTATTGAGAAAGTGGTTTTTTCGTTTATAACATTTTCAAGAGTCTCTTTATTTTTAAAGAACAATTTGTATATAATAGAGAGTGTCTTTAAATTTAATGTGTTAATTTTTAAACAATTTGACAAACTCTTTATCTTGTACATAATTGACATTAGAAAGTATCTTTAAATTGAAATAGTTAATTTCTAAACAATTCAACAAACTCTTTATTTTACTTTTTACAACAACATTTATTTTTCCTGCTCATTTTTCAATTAATATGTATATTTTTAGATGTCAAAGCATTTTCAAAAGACTCTATTTTTAAAGAGCATATTCTATCATTTAGAGAATATCTATAAATTTAGAGAGTCAAAATTTTGAACTACTCCAACAAACTCTTTATATTTAACACTTAATTTTACTACTCCAAAAAAAATATTTATTATTTTTCTTTATCTTTATTTTAACTAGTTTTTCTTTAGATTACTTTATTGTTTCCCTACATTGAAAATTAAAACACTTTTAATGTATTTTTTAGAAAGTGAGTTTGACAAACCCATTCTCGAAATTAAAATGTTAATTTAAATAATCTCATGGAGTATGACTTCAAAGATTGATTTTTTAAAATAGAGAGTTTCTCATATTTAAAGAGTCTCTTAAAAATGTTTATTGCTAAAATGTTCAAATATAATTTGAATGGTTTAAGAAGTCGCGCATTAAAACTTACAAATCAATGAAAATACAAATTGAGGGAATGTAGAGAGTCAAACACATAAGAAAAAAAAAGTTAAATTGCAGAAGTTATTGGTGTCTAATTCTAAGAATTGACTAACATTTAAAGAGATTTTTGGAAATGCTCTTAAGATATGATTTATAGTGCAAACAAGTTATTGAAGTGAAGTCGTAACAGGGTAGTCCTATTGTTTATGTATTTTATAATTTTTCGTAATTTGATGTATTTTCTCTCTTAAGATATGATTAAAAGGACAAACGGGTAATTGAAGTGAATTTGTAGTGAAAGTAGCCGTATTAGAAGGTACAACAAGTTCGCCTCATATTCAAGAAAATTGATGTGGTGGCGATGGCTTTGGTGCTTATGAGGGGATTGCAAGTGGGGAGTTGTCCGTGGTTGGTGGGGGAGATTAATATTTTTTTTTATTTTCATTTGTTTTATTTTTGTTCCACTTGACATTAAGCCTCCTTTTGGATATTATTTATAAATTGATTTATAGATTCGGTAAAAACTAAATATTTATTTTAATCATACATTCATAATTGTCATAGGATCTGTTGCTATTCTTATTTATAAACTACTTATAAATTTATCAAACAAGTCAATTGTCCCATTAGTTTTGACCGAGTAATGGAGATAATGTTGTGAATCGGATAGTTTCGGAGCAAACTTTATATCGTGTATGAATATGAAACAAGGAATAAGGTTGAAACATCATTTGTATATTTAACCCTCTGGCTTTCTACTGCCCGTTTCATCTTTGTAACTAAATTAGTAATATATGCCATTATTGTATTTCAATAAATGCAAAAAAAAAAATATTCGAGTCACGTATTTGATTACCTTGGCTGCAGGGAAATAAGGACCACTATGGTGCACTATGTTGTGATTTGTGGCACAATGAATGTGACTATAGAAGGCAATTATATTTTTTCCCACCTAACCCACCAATACATTTTCAATGAATCTAAATTTAATCGAGGTTCCTTGTGTTGATGGAAATTTCGACATGCACACGACAATTAGACAAATTCTGGTATATCTTTTTTCTAATTATTATTCAAATTATCTTATTGGTGTTGTGCACGTAGTGTTGTATATATATACTCCTTCATCGAATTTGATTTTTGGTGGAAAAAAAGCGAATGCGCACAATATATATATCACAATTCAGAAATATTATTGAAAAAAAAAAAAACCTTCCATTTATCATTATTCATTTCAATGTTATAAACATATTTTCATATCTTCCAATGGGAAGTGGAATATAATTAGGGACGGATACAGGCATGGGCTCGACTGATTGATAACCCGTATCTATCCTTGCAAATGTCTACTTTGTTCTTAATTTTTCTTTTTTAAATAAATCAATGTACATTTGTATTGCAGTACATGTTCAAACTCACAATTGAATCCGCCATTGAATATTACAGGCTTACACAAACACAAGCAAACAACCAAATAAAAATAATAGTCAAACGTGAAAAACGAAGATAAATAAAATAATTGTTACGAATTAAAGCTATTACATCTTGCTAGTAATTAGTTTCGTTCAATAAATCAAATAAGAAATATGCTGCAACCTATGGAGTAGCCTTTTTTCATGTAATTAAACACTTGATTAAGTCCATGTTTGTTTACCATTAATCTAAAAAATTGTTTGCTACAGTAAGATTCTCCATCATACATTTACCCAATAAAATATTTTACACACAAACCAATAAAGTTACTTTAAATTTCAATCAAACATTTTCCAAAAAATATTATTCACTACTCCATTTTTCTCCCAATAATGAAAGACAAACACACCCTAAATATATACCTTCGAAGTCATTATGCAAAATAAATAAATAAAAATATTATTTATCATTACAATAATGAAATATCGGTTATGTGACCGTTTACGTGGAATAATGAGATTGAACATTTCAATTTTTATGATAGAGAAAAGAGAAAAAATGTAAGGAATAATGAGTTGTCAGATCACCGATATTATATTTTCACCGCAATAAATAGGGTTCTAAAAAAAATAGAGACATTGAGAGAGAGAGAAAGAGAGACGTCTCTATTTTCCCATAAATAATGTTAGTACATCTCATTTCTGTAATTCAATAATAATACAGAGTCAAAAAAGAATGAAGTAAATGTACTAAATTCGAAAACAAATAAACAGTAGTAATATAACTGTTAAAAACTCGTAGAGACGAGGAGTACTAATGGTTAGACGGTAAAACTCCAGTATTCAAACCCATTCCCAGAAAATTAGGGTTTTCATCATCGGTATGACCTTAAAATGGCACCGCAGAAAGTGCACATGATAGCTCTCCAAGACTTCACATAAAACGGTACACAGCAGAACCTCGTGGCAGTCTTCATGTCGGCAACGCTAGCGCCGCCGCCACACCGGGAGCATATTCCGGCCGCCGGTTTGCATCTCCTGACTTTTCTTGTCTGATCAACCAGAAAACAGAAGCAAACCATATTTATGTTGCTTTTTTACTCGAGAATTTGAATACAAAGTGCTGTAGTTGAGTTTTTATGCTGTGAACATTATGGATGAGAGGGGACCTATTTATATAGGAGGCTTGGAAGAGAGGAGTTAATGGTTGTATTGTATTGTATTGGATTGGATTGGATTGATATTTTCTGTTGACTTTTGGACTGAAGAAATTATATTTTTAATGTAATTAATGTATTTTTTAATTAGAGATTTTAACAGTCAATGGAACTGAATTATATAATAAAATGGGAGCGTGTTCTTGAGCTTGAATAGGACCTCATGGAAGAGTAAAAACCCTGACTAATCTCTTTTATTTTTGATAAAATAGAATGTTAATTATTTAGTAACATTATCAAATAGAGGTGATGACTGATTATACTTTGTGGTTCAAGTTAGCTAGCTATTATTGTTTATGTAGTGACATTCTAATAAAAATTTAGTAAACTAAACGACATTTTAGACATGGGGGTGAGAATGGTTCGAGGTAGTATCTTGAATATATGTAATTCTAATAAACAAGACCTACACCCAAGTATTGCTTTGTGGATTATCATTGTCGAGCAAAGTACTCCGAAGTTACGTTGGATTTGTTGAGCTAGTTATTTATACAAATTAAGAGCATTTTTAAAAGAATCTTTAAAAGTGAGATCATCTTTACCTTAAAGAGTCAAACTCGCTCTCTTTTTGTATTTTATTATAATTACTTTTAATAAAATAACAAGTTTCAATGCCACACTACTATTGACATCTGAACATATACTATAATAATTAAAANTACTTCAAACATAAATACAAAATTGAGCAAAGAACATTAAGGGTGTTTGAACCACATTATCTTGGAAAAATATATTTTAAAATAGTAGATTGATGGAGAATGTGTGGTTGAAAAAGAAGGAAAAGTTATTGTTGTGATGAAAAATATTATTTTATTGAAAAATGTGTGGTTAAAAATGAGTAAAAGAATAAGAATGAAAAAATAATATGGATCAAGCAGAAGCTAAGTCATCTTACTGCGAGTACGAACATCTTTAACTCGGCCTCTACTTTATGGCACGAGCTAGGACATCTCGATAACTCTCTACAAACTTAGGTGCTATAAACTCAAAAATAAAATTCCTATCTAAGCTTGATGACTCACTTGGCCAAACTAGACAATATATAGAAATGCATTCATTTGAACACTGACATTTGCATGTCAACGTCTACCAACTACTCAAAATTAAATACCAAAGGCTTAAAAATAACATTTAACAAAATTGATAAATGAATTTTCTCTTTTTTCTATTTCCATTTGCAAATCCCAGTTGATTGTTCATTTATTAAGTGGCTCTAAATTGACCAATAAGATCTTATATCATACGTTAAAAATGTATAATTAAAAAAATAATAAAAGTCGTAAATTTTACGAAAAATGTTATACTAGAAATGTATACCACAAATACTCAACACTAAACAAGTCTTTTCATTGTCAATTCAATTGTCGGTCTCTTAGTTGTCCCATAACAACGACACTTGTCTTATTTACGAAGTTATTGTAACGTACTAGACATGCAGTTATCATAATATTCGTTTTTGCATAACTACGCAGAGAGTGCAGGATAATTTTGTTGAACTGGAAATTGGGTGTCTCTACAGACAGCATCACTTGATGATGGTCCTTCAGGTGCAAGTGGTCTGACCTATTTCAGTGGCATAAGGGTTCGGCTTTCGATAATTTAATTGAATTGTCACAGTTTACAGCTGCTTGGATAGTACTCAAATAAAAGGAACAAACCAAATGGTCCAAATCTCCTTGATGGTCAAGAATTGATAGAATTATAGAAATAAAATGTGAAAGCAAACATGGTATCATCTGTTTTCATTGTCAACATTATTAATGTTTCAGCGTCAAACGAGTTGAACTATACAAATTTCCCCATCAAACAAAGAGATCAAGCGACAAGCCAAGGTGTGGGGTGGAGTGGAGTGGATGAATGATCTTTCTTTTCTATTTTATCAAAATATTGACTTTTTAACCATCTTTAGCCCTATTTGTTTTCTATTATTTTGAAACTCTTTTTTTTTTTCTCCCTCAAATTCATTTTCAATCACACTTTCACACAATAAATATTTTGTACGTAGATTCAAAAAATTTTCCTACCTTTTAATCACATATTCTTAAAAAAATCGTTATTACAAAACTAATTTTCCTATTTAACATTTTTAGGTTCATTATGATTCTTATTGGTTGGAACTTCCAGTTATCTTGGTCGAAATTTGATACCTTTTTTTCCGTCTCAGCAAATCATTTTTTTTCCACAAGGGATCGTGATGTTTTTCTACGAGATCGCGGGTAAAATATCTAGTATAGAATGATTGACATGATGGTATTAAGAAAAAAGAAAAATAATGCTAGACACAAAAACATACTTGTCCATATAGTCAGAAACAAAGGAAAACGAAGTAAAACGAACCCTCTTTCTTCTAACGTTAATGTTTATGCCCAGAGAACTTGTAGAAGTACATACTCTTAAACATTGGAGTTCCCATGTCAAATATGAAAGAAACTCCGGTAGTTTTCAAATGATAGTCACTAAGGGGCCGTTCTCTTCGTGTTTCAGTTTTGTGTTTTGAGTTTTGAATTTGTTTTGTGTTTTCTGTTTTGAGTGTCTGTTTTGAAATTTCTGAAAATGCGTTCTTTTGCCATTCTGAAAAACTGTTTCCGAAAACATAAAAATGAAAAACGCGTTTACTTTGAAATTTTGAGAATTTTTTTGTAATAATATTTTATTCAAAAAAATTTGATTTTTCAATAAATAATAATGGTTTAATGTTAATATAGTATGAAATAACATATACATTTTGAAATTGGTGAAACATCAATTTTCTTTTCAAGATATTAAAAACACAATTTAAATTATATTTGATGAAACAGTTCAATCGATACGGTTACAAATTTACGTGTCATGACAAAATAAGCAGATACTGAACTACATATAAAATAAATCCACGGAGTCATGTACGATGTCTTGAGTAGTCATTCCACATTTCTGTAGCAATTTGATCCCTAACTTGTCCCATTTGAGCTGTTTGACTTGCATCAAAATGTATGGCTTCTTGCGCTTGACTTGACTCCGGTATATCTAAAAGTTTACGTGTCATGACAAAACAAGTAGATACTAAACAAAATATAAAATAAATCATCGGAGTAATGCATGGATATTGTACTCCATTGCTCATAAGCATAATAGCCTAATGTCGAAACAAAAGCATGTAAACCCTTACAATCTCAATCTATGATTAATTTTCGAATAGTAACTGAAATTTTTTAAAATATCCAAAAGGAAACACACCTTAGTGAAAGAGTTACTAAGAAGAAGACAGATAAAAACGAAGCAACATTCTTGATGTGACGCAAAATGGTACAAAACAACAAAAACTCAGGTTTAACAACAAAATTGAACTAGTCGAATCCTCTAAGTTTGTCTTCGTTTTAGGGGCATTTTTCTTTGGTGATCTCCTTGGCATTGAGTTCTTCATGCCAATGAAAAATAGCAGTGCCCCAAGCAATGCCAGACTCTGGCTGAATAGTAGGGAACACTCTTTCTGGTCAACATCGTAGTTGTAGAAGTCATACAAGATAGGTGCTGCAATTAACTGGTGCAGGAGCTGTCAGGAGACAAGAGAGAAGAACTTCGTTACAAAGGTCCATTTATTACGGCATGTTCGACTAAACTTTTAAAGAGTAAGATGTTGCAATGAAATGTCAAAAGAACCTTTGACTTGATTTGAGAAAGAGATACTTTTAACTTAACAAAACAAACCCTAAACATACCAGGATGACAGCTCCGAGCTTTCAAAGATGAACAACAGGCTTCCAAACCCCTTCATTATGGTGTCACCCAAAATCAAGTGTTTCATCTGAGATCAAGAAATATTCAAGTTACTGAAATTGTATCTTCCAGGACATGATACAACAACTAAATTGACTTCCTACGTAAAATTAAGCAAAACTAAGAAAATGATTACTTACTTCAACATATGGCAGCTCTAATCCAGTGTGGGTTTAGACATGCTTTGAGAAAACATTGAACTTTGGCCTTAAAATGTGCAAATTTGGGATGATCCACCAACCTTAAAATATAAGACCAAGAAATAGTGAATGTTTCTCACGATCAAGTAACCACTAAATATTTACATTATCTCATCCAAATTATTACTTATTAAGACTTCAAGTAATTTTCCATAGTTAATAAATTAATCAACAGTTTACTAGTGCCTAACCAAAAGAAGCATAGATTATTAGTAGATTAAGACCAAGCAATTTAACCCACCAAATGACCTAACCTCCCCATCGGCACATGTCAATCTAAGTAAAAATAAAACTATCCAACCACTAACTAAAATGTAAAGGTACTAAACATATTGGAGCAACCTTAGTGTCCTAAATATTTTTACTAAATGTATTGGCTTGTTCACATCGTAACTCCCATTTCCATGCTTGATTAAATGTCCTAAATATTGTTACTAAATGTATTGGCTTCTCTGATCAGTTGCTCTACTCCCCAACCCCACCCAAACAAAGGAAAAAGAAGAAATTCAATTAGACAATTAGGCAACTCAAACATGAGAATTGATTACTTGGAAAGCCAAAGAAGTTTTCATGTTGCAGAAAACATTTATGGGGAAACCCTGCCCTACAAACTTGATTGAAATTTGCAATAACATCTTAGAAATATGTGGAGGGTTGCCACTTGCTATTGTAGCAATTAGTGGGGTATTGTCTACTAAGAAGGAGACGAGCATTGATGAATGGAAATTGCTGAATTGGAGCCTTGGTTCCGAATTGGAAGGAAATGATGTACTCGAGAGTATGAGAATCATTTTGTTGCTCAGTTTCAACAATTTGTCATACTATCTCAAACCATGTTTTTTGTATTTGAGCAGTTATCCAGAGGATCATCAGATTGAACACAATACGCTAATTAGACAGTGGATAGGAGAAGGTTTTGTGAAATGCAAAGAGGGAAAGACAATAGAAGAAGTCGCACAAGGATACATCAACGAGCTTGTCAACAAAAGTTTACACCACCACCAAAAACAACAGTCACAATCAATTCCTATTCAAAAATCATCAAAATTCAAAACTACACACTAACCAATACCCATCACAAAGTTATAATCTATTGGCCTGAACATTAACTAAAACCACTCGAAGAAAATAAATTTATAACACTAAATCGAAAACCCAATTCATAAAGGAACAAATTCAAGATTTCCCATTTCAATTCATGCAGGAACCAAAACATAATATTAGAAAATGAACACGATAAATTCACTACAACACTTGCCTGTTATAATTGATTTTCTGACTGAAAAATTGATTTCACAAATCTCCTAAACTGCTCCAACAAGCTCAGCTGATTTCGGACGAAATTGAGGCTGACCCATAGTAGAATTACATACGCCTAATTGAGAGAAATGTTGTGATGATGCTCCAAGATCGAGAGGGTGGCCGGATGTGCAAGTAATTGGGGGAAAAATCACGACTGCGCTGGTTTTGGATGGAAATTGGAGCTGTTTTCTGACGGTCTGGTGGGCAGACGATGGTTGGAGATTGTAGAGGGAGGTGAGGGGGTGCCGGTGGTGTGGGGTCCGATGACTTAGTTGGCGGGTGGTGGAAGTTATTGAAGGAAGGATGCGGTGGATCGGTAACTCAAAGAAGAAATTTACAGGAAATGGAAAAATGGGTGTTTTCCGTGTTTTCAATTCTTTTGCGTGATTTGGGAAGAAAACACTCAAAACGTAGTTTTAGACGTTTTGAGTTTTCAAGGCAATTTTTTTTATTATTTTCAAAAATTCATTTTTGAAAATGGGAAAGAGAACACATTTTCACTATTTTGAAAAATTGAAAACAGAAAACAGTTCGAAAACAGTAAAGAGAACAGCCCTTAAGCTTTTAACTTTCACTTATGAAGTTTTAATATCCATCAAATCACATATTAAATAGCTTGACTTTTTCTATAATTTTTTTTTTTTTGAAAATGTTATTTTTTGTGTAGTTTTTATTAAAAATAATCATGCATGATAAGTGACTCGGACATTCACATTCATTACATTTTAGCCCCTGTTTGGTGGTGATTCAAATAAGATTTTAGTAAATTTTGATATGAATTGATGAAATGCGTGGTTGAAAAGTTGTGAATCTCATATAATATGTAGTTAAAATTAATTGTTGATTTTGAATTGAATTAAAATCACGATTTTCGTTTCCACCAAATAGCTAATAAGAAACCTTCTAAAAAATTCCATAAATTAATCCAAATTATATTCATTTATCTGAAGCTAATTTATTATCATTAAACCTGTCTTAAAATCATGAAAGCTCCTCGAGTGCATTTTTAACACTCCCAATCATTCTTCATCTCTCATTTCCACAAGCAAAGGTCCAAATTTTTCACATGTGCATGTTTGACGTCCATTAATTTATTTTATGAATGGATACAAGGTCATTTTTAACTACACATTCTCACAATAAAATATTTGTACGTATATCAGAAATTTTTTTCCTACTTTTTAATCACATATTCTCCTAAAAATACTATTCAAAACTCATTTTTCCCAATTAATAAGAATCAAGCAGGCTAATGTTAATTTCTGTGAATTGATTTGAATGTCAAAATGATGTGGATAGCTTCAACAGATGTATACTTTACGTTGCTATCATATTGTAACGTATATGTTTTGAAAGCCCAAATTTAAGTGTTGTATTAAAATTTTAGAATAATAATTTTTTTTTTTTTTTTTTTTTTTGTTTTAACTAGTTTGAAAGTTGTTACTTTTTTGCTGCTAGGAAAACTGCAGATTACAATCAAACCAATCGCAAAAAAACGTTAGCGTGTAATATTATTTTATTAAAAAATATATAATAAAAAATAGAAAAAAATGTATTTTAATAATAATGAGGGCGTCAAAAACCCATGTTCACCCCTACCGAAGGGTGGGGGAGGGACCGCCCGCTCACTCTATTGTCATCCCAACTCAATACAAAAATAAACGAAGTAAAAAGAAGCACAAAATAATACTCGCTCTAGAAGTCCGATGTTTGGGCTCAGAGCACAAGTGCAAGTTACAAAAGATACTGTTAAACATTAGAGTTTCCCATGTAAAAAATGAAAGAGATTCAAGGAATTTTTGAATGGTAGTAACAAAGTTGGAACGGCAACTCATCAAGAAAATCTAACTTAAATTAACTTGAATAAAAGAATAATTGCTAATAATCTAAAACTTCAAAAATTCAGCCGTGTTAACGTTAGCCTTCACCTCTCTGCTGTCATCATGTCACAATGCTGCCATCATAGTAGATCTTGCAGCCTCCCTCTTCATCTCTGCAGCTTTTCCACTCCCTCTAAAGTACATATACACTTGCTGCATATCGTATAGCCATTGAGTAAATAAGTTCGGTTACTAATATGACGAACACAAAAGTCGGCTCATGACCAAGGTAAGTGATATCGAACCTGCATGACCCATAAGCTAATCAAGGATTCAAGACAGAAGAATCCGAATCCAACAAGATAGAATATCTGCAAATACGAACACGTATCAAAGTTTAGAATATTTCCAGGAATATGCTTAACAATCCTTGATGATAATGCAAAGCAAATCCAATAAACGACGTTCGTGTTTCAAATTGAAGTAATGTGTATGATCATGCTTCAAACTCCTACAATCATGTTCCGAATCAAAATGAAGTGACCGAACATTTCATCATGAATACCCTCAAAAGAATCTGATCAATGACTTTTGGAAAAGTAACTTTTTAATCTGCAGTGTTACCTAATTAAAATTGAAGAATCAACAAATGAACAATTTTCTTTGCTTGACATATTCTACAATACCATCTGGAAACACCATAAAGTCTTAACAGGCTTACCCCAACCAAAGCATTTCCACTTAAAACGTCAATTGCGGGCAAGATTCCACTGTCAAATGAAGATATATAGGATGAGCATCAGTAAAACAAAACCAAATCCAAAAACAAAATATAGGAATGAGATTCTTCTTTATTTCTTCTTTTGTTTTTTTGAGCTTAATGTGTTGGACGCAAATGAGCCTAGCTGAGCAAATAGTTGGGTAATCAGGCTCAAGATAAATTGATGGTAACATGTTGAGCTTCAAAAGCATAAGAATTGGATCAACTTGCTTCAACCCCTATTAATCCGGTATTTTTTACTCGTACTCATTTTGGATTCTCTCTCTCCTTTTGCCATGTTGGAGGTGCTTCTGTATGTTGGAGGAGGTTAATTTCCGGTTACAAAACATCACTACCCTAGAAGCTGGCTGCTTTTAAGCTAAAAGTGATAGAGAAAACTTACGTCAAAGATTTCCCTTTAAAAATGACTGAGGAGCAACACTAGCGAAGATGCAAAAGCCAAGATGAAACTGAATGAAGTAAGCAAAAGCACAAAAGTGAGGATGTCAAAACCCATACGAGGATGAAAAACTCATCGTTAGAAGAATTAATTATGTACTTACCAGGTAACACAAGAAGAACCATCCAAATTTCAAAGCACTATCAGTCCTGGGAAGAGAATAACAATTTTTAACGGCAAATGATTTTTCAGTGAATAAACATTATGAATACACCTCAACAGATCTAAGAATAAATGGAACAAAACTACCAAGTAAACTTCAGTAAACTCTTTTCTTAGCCAAAGAAAAATAAAGGGATATGAAAAACTTCGACAAAAATTTACAATTTGAAAAAAAAGAACATATATTATGTCATAATATCATGTGATTCTTAGAAAATTAATGTAAAGTACGAGACAGGAAACAACTCAAAAAAATTGACAAAATAGAATACCGAAACCTAGGAAAAAATTAATTGAGTGTCTATTAAACAACGACAAGCCACAAGGGTTCTCATTATATAGTTCGTGCAAAATTTTAACAGAAAGACCTTTCCTCCAACCCCTCCCTCCAGAGATATCAAGTTAAAGAGAGGTTAGAGAGGGAGGGCATATTAGTACCTCATTGCACGGTAAAGAGGACGGTACCACAGCAAATAGGCTCCTGGAACACCTGTTATAAAGTAGATAATAGCAAGAAACCAGATTGTTGGACCTGCAATAGAAAGAAATGTTAAAATAATATGGACAAAGGTTATTAAATTTTGAAGCCTTGAGAAGGCTGCAAAATGTACATCGACACCCACCTTCCCCTTTGATCCAAGCTAAAGTAACTGCTACAATGTTCCATAAAAGACAAACTACCAAACCTGCATGTCAAAAGATCCAGATTATGAAACCCAAAGTGAGCTGAACTAACTCATTATCAATCTAATACAAATTTCAAGCATGTGCCCTCCCATTGATCTACATACCGGTAACCAAACTGTGTTATACAAGTTCATATGTAATATAATATTTAAAGCTTTCCTACTGAGTAACCTGAAGTCTAGTTAAAGGTCTGCTTCTGAAATGACAAAACCAGCCTTATAAATGGAAATTTACATAAAAGACAGCGAATAAAGCACATATGCACAGATCACATAACCAGAATTTAGCAGCGCTCACGAGTGTTTTCATGGGAAAAGCTTAGTCTGCAAATTTGAAATTGTGTTGTTCTATCCATCAGTAAAGATAACGAATAACGCAGGCTATAGGTGTAAAACAGGTCTGGCCAGACCATGCCCCTGGGCAAATGCCTGTATGGTTCGCAATTTCTAGTAGACTAAGCAGTTTCTGTCTGAGAAATATGAGGTCAACAGTTTTATTATTATTTTTTTCTTTTAGTTAATTTTTAGAATAAAAAGCTGAGAAAGCAGAAAAAATAAAAATAAAAAGGGCCCGAGTCGAGCAGCCTGTGGCCTGGAGTCAAATGCAGGCACACAATACAAAATCCAAAATCACTAGAATAGAAGCACGGTAAATAGTAGCATCTTCAGCAGTCATTTGTAGTGAGTACTATTTAAAACTGACTTATATTAAAAAGAACGAGTGAGAAATGGCACTTCTATCTGCACCAACATAAATAGGGAAAGAAATTCACATGATTTGTAACTATTTTAAGGAACATTTTTGTTGGCCAACCACAAACAACACAGCACAACGAGGGAAAAGGCTTTGCAGCTGCAATGATTGTTCTCATTACCATACATAGTAGAGTCCCAGCTACCAAGTTTAGATAGGTTTCCTTGCATTAATTTGTGGAGTGATATTCTGTTTGTGAGCTAAACGATTGCGAAACAGGGATTGTGACAGGTGCCTATTGAATAGAGCGAATGTCACTCCACAACTGCATGACTGATGGTCATTAACATTCCTCCAGCAGAAAGTAGAACAATGATTACAAGATTATTGAAGTTGAGATCACAAACACGAGAGGAAGATTCAGTAAAATAATTTACCACACAAAAGACTATTAAAATTGGCTTACCCAACAATGTTGTGAATGCAACGTACTGCAGCCTCTGTAGATGAATTGGGATTTCATTTGCAATGTCATGATGAATAATAGGGAAATATGGTGGCCAGTTTTTTCCCTCGATAACAACTCCAGCTGCCCAATAAAATAAAAGATCAATAATGTGCCGTATAAAAGAGAGCAAAGTTCAACCAATCAGTTCTGCATAAAATGTACCAGAGTGTGTGAGAAAGAAAATTACATCGAGCAATAGCATCTTCCCTCCTTTTCAGTTCCTAGAAAACACCAGGAAACTGGTTACTGATTAACATGCAAACAAAATGTCTGAAAACATGAGAACTTGATTTGTACATTCACCAGAAAATTAAATCAAAGTTGCGACCCGTTGAGGCCATCCACGGAAAAAAGGAAAAAAGAAGATTAGGAGTTTAACACAATATTGAACACCAAGGTGGCACGACAAACAGTTGAAGTAGAACACATGTATGCTCAAAATAACTGTATCTTATTTTGAGTAAACTAAAAAGCTACTGAGTTTGCAACATAAACTTACCTGTTCCCTTTTTTCAGTTCAGCCTCTTTAGCTTGGAGTTCTTTCTCCTTCTTTTTCAAATCCTGCATTATAGAGCTATCATTCTGGCCTCTGCTCATACAACAGATATGGGCAACTAACTATTGATTAACAAGCCTACATAGTCAATGGTATACCTTGGAACTATCAAGAGGTATATCAACTGTTGCAGAACGATCATAGCCGGCAGGTTCAGGAGGAAGAGGTGAGATCCCTGAGTTTGCAGCAGGACGGACACTTCCATGATTCTACAAAATTCAGGAAGAAAATGCACACAAGTATGAACAAAGGGAATAGAAGTCATACCCAGATAGATAGTGAAAATATGCAAGAACAAAGTGCTAGAAAGGTTCAATATTATGAAATAGATGGAGAAAAATATGACAAACTGGAGTTAAATTATCAGGAGTATATAACTGAAATCGAGTAAAAGGTCTTAAGCTGTGAATACTTTGAAAGCAAAAGAATTAGACAAGAGAGGAGAAAAGAATCTCAAACTTCTATATGACGCGGGACAATAATTGCAGTAGAAAGGGCTATGCACATATAGGAAAAATGAAAAGAATTGCCAGTCACAACAAAGACATCTTTTTGGAATCAACAAAAAAAATGAATTGAGAGTTTGCCTGAGATGAAAAATGAGCAAGCAATAACAACCCACCACCCCCGCAAAAAAAAAAAAAAAAAAATAGAGGGACTTCTTCTCTCTCAAGTTAGTCATTTTGTAACTTTAATTCCCCATGAAAGTCATATGAAACTATCATTTCCACATATATTCCTTTTCTTCTCCTTCAATTATCTAAGTATACCACAAAGCACAAATGCCTATGTAGAAAATACACTGCACATACACCAATTCCGTTTCATCAAAATCCAATTCTCTCTACAAGCTTGATATTTTCAACCCACATATAGAGATTATCATAATCTAAGTCCATTACACAATTAACTATTCACAGTAAAACCCTCAAGTTCTCCAGAAAAAGAAGTGGAAAGGAAAAGATGATCACTCAAACATTCTCTCGCCCCCTATAAGTCACATCCACATCAAACTGCCATGGGCGCCCCAACAACACATGACTAGCATCCATGTCGACTACATCACAAACCACCTCATCTCGGTAATGTTGTCCAATTGAAAGGGGAACTTTGCACACTTCTGTTACGCTCACCTTAGGCCCTTTCTTGATCCACCCAATCACATAAGGTTTCGGGTGTTTTTCAACCCGTAACTTCAAATGCTCCACTAACCTTTTGGACACAAAATTTTCACAACTACCAGTATCAACAATCAAATCACAGACCTTACCTTACACGCTGCAACAAGCTTTAAAAATATTATTTCTCT